>JAVSCE010010555.1:0-39839 GCA_032199065.1 Smutsia gigantea | reverse complement strand
TTTTTGTTCTTCTTTTTGTTCATGTGGTGGATGATGTTGATGGATTTTCGAATGTTGTACCATCCTTGCATCCCTGGGATGAATCCCACTTGATCATAGTGTATGATCCTCTTGATGTATTTTTGAATTCGGTTTGCTAATATTTTGTTGAGTATTTTTGCATCTACGTTCATCAGGGATATTGGTCTGTAATTTTCTTTTTTGGTTAGGTCTTTGCCCTGTTTTGGTATTAGAGTGATGCTGGCTTCAAAGAATGAGTTTGGAAGTATTCCCTCCTCTTCTATTTTTTGGAAAACTTTAAGGAGAATGGGTGTTATTTCTTCTCTATATGTCTGGTAGAATTCAGAGGTGAATCCGTCAGGCCCAGGGGTTTTGTTCTTGGGTAGTTTTTTGATTACCGATTCAATTTCGTTGCTGGTGATTGTTCTGTTTAGTTTTTCTCTTTCTTGCTTGGTCAGGCTTGGAAGGTTGTATTTTTCTAAGAAGTTGTCCATTTCTTCTATGTTTTCCAGCTTGTTAGCATATAGATTCTCATAATATTCTCTTATAATTCTTTGTGTTTCTGTGGGGTCCATCATAATTTTTCCTTTCTCATTTCCGATTCTGTTTATGTGTGTAGATTCTCTTTTTCTCTTAATGAGTCTGGCTAGGGGTTTATCTATTTTGTTTATTTTTTCAAAGAACCAGCTCTTGGTTTTATTGATTTTTTCTATTGTTTTATTCTTCTCAATTTTATTTATTTCTTCTCTAATCTTTATTATGTCCCTCCTTCTTGTGACTTTGGGCCTCATTTGTTCTTCTTTTTCCAATTTCAGTAATTGTGTCTTTTAGACTATTCATTTGGGAATGTCTTTCTTCTTCAAATAGGCCTGGATTGCAATATACTTTCCTCTTAGAACTGCCTTTGCTGCGTCCCACAGAAGTTGTGGCTTTGTGTTGTTGTTGTCATTAGTCTCCATATATTCTTTGATTTCTGTTTTGATCTGGTCGTTAACCCATTGATTAATTAGAGAGTGTTGTTAAGTCTCCATGTATTTGTGAGCTTTTTTGATTTCTTTCTAAAATTTATTTCTAGTTTTATACCTTGGTGATCTGAGAAGTTGGTTGGTAGGATTTCAATATTTTTGAAATTACTGAGGTTCTTTTTGTGGCCTAGTATGTGGTCTATTCTGGAAAATGTTCCATGTGCACTTGAGAAAAATGTGTATCCTGTTGCTTTTGGGTGTAGAGTTCTGTAGATGTCTGTTAGGTCCATCTGTTCTAGTGTGTTCTTCAGTGCCTCTGTGTCTTTACTTATTTTCTGTCTGGTTGATCTGTCCCTTGGAGTGAGTGGTGTGTTGAAGTCACCTAAGATGAATGCATTGCTATTTCCTCCTTTAATTCTGTTAGTATTTGTTTCACAAATGCTGGCGCTCCTGTGTTGAGTGCATATATATTTATAATGGTTATATTTTCTTGTTGGACTGACCCCTTTATCATTATGTAATGTCCTTCTTTATCTCTTGCTACTTTCTTCGTTTTGAAGTCTATTTTGTCTGATACAAGTACTGCAACACCTGCTTTTTTCTCCTTGTTGTTTGCATGAAATATCTTTTTCCATCCCTTCACTTTTAGTCTGTGTATATCTTTGGATTTGAGGTGAGTCTCTTGTAAGCAGCAGGTAGATGGGTCTTGCTTTTTTATCCATTCTGTTACTCTGTGTCTTCTGATTGGTGCATTCAGTCCATTTACATTTAGGGTGATGATTGATAGATATGTAGTTACTGCCATTGCTGGCTTTAGATTCGTGGTTACCAAAGGTTCAAAGGTTGCTTCTTTACTATCTAACAATCTAACTTAACTTTCTTGTTAAGTTATTGTAAACACTGTCTGATGTTTCTTTATTTCTCTCCCTTCTTATTCCTCCTCCTCCATTCTTTATATTCTAGGTGTTTTATTCTTTGCCTTTAGTTAGTATTTGGATGGTCTGCTTTCTTTGCTATGATTTTATTTTCTCTGGTGACATCTTTTTAGCCTTAGGAGTGGTTCCCTCTAGAGCAGTCCGTTTACGATATCCTGTAGAGGTGGTTTATGAGAGGCAACCTCTCTCAACTTTCGTTTGTCTGGAAATTGTTTAATCCCTCCATCATATTTAAATGATAATCGTGCTGGATCCAGTATTCTTGGTTCGAGGCCCTTCTGTTTCATAACGTTAAATATATCATGCCATTCTCTTCTGACCTGTAAGGTTTCTGTTGAGAAGTCTGATGATTAACGTCTGGTGGGTTTTCCTTTGTAGGTGATCTTTTTTCTCTCTCTAGCTGCCTTTAATACCCTGTCTTTATCTTTGATCTTTGCCATCTTAATTATTATGTGTCTTGGTGTTGTCTTCCTTGGGTCCCTTGTGTTGGGAGATCTGTGAGCTTCGGTTGACTGTGAGACTATTTCCTTCCCCAGCAAGGGAAAGTTTTCAGCAATTGTTTCTTCAAAGACACTTTGTTTTCTTTTTTCTCTCTTCTTCTTCTTCTGGTACTCTTATAATGCGAATATTGTTCCGTTTGGATTGGTCACACAGTTCTCTTAATATTCTTTCATTCCTAGAAATCCTTTTATCTCTCTCTGCCTCAGCTTCTCTGTATTCCTGTTCTCTGATTTGTATTCCATTAACAGTCTCTTGCATCTCATCCATTCTGCTGTTAAGCCTGTCGATCACTTGTCTGATTTCTGCACTGTCTTTCCTCTCTTCCCTCACTTCCTCCCTCAGCTCTTGCACATTTCTCTGTAGGTCCATCAGCATGGTTATGACTTTTATTCTGAATTCTTTTTCAGGAAGACTGTGCATTTCCATCCCTTCAGACTCCCTCTCTGGGGTTGTCTGGTTGATTTTGGTCTGAACCATATTCCTCTGTCTTTTCATGGCTATAGAATTGGTCACTGGTAGTTGCCACGTATGTCAGCTGGGCTCTTTAAGACTTTAAAAAGAGAAAAAAAAAAGAAAGAAAGAAAAAAGGGAAGAAAAACAAAAAAACAAAACAAAACAAAAAACTGCCCACGGGAGTAGATTCTGTGGGAATGCTATAGGTGGCGCTGTTGCCCCTCTATTCCGTAGCCCTGGCCACACCACTCCGCAGGGCCCTTTATCGCTCTGGCAGGGGTGGGAAGTAATAGGAGGCTGTTGATCTCAGTGAGAAGTGTAAGTATGGCTACGCTTCTCCAGTCACCAGCTAAGGCGTCTGAAACTCCCCAGGACTCCCAGCCTGCTGGGCTGAGTGTACTGGGGCGATCCTGCTCCTTGCTGGGCTCCTGTCTCTTTAGGACCGCTGAAGAAAGCACACGCTTTTTTTTCCTTCCCAGGAGCCGGCTGCAAGCCCCCTGGCGCGTTCCCCGCTCAGATCCTGCCCCTCTGTCTCTCCAATCTCCGCTGCACTGCGCGATGTGGGTCAGCGCTCCCCGTGCAGATCACCAGGGCTGGCTACTTCACGGGGTGTACTTCCACTCCCTCCCGGCTCTGAATCCTCTCCTCCTGCCGGTGCGCTGGGGTGGGGGAGGGCTCGGGTCCCGCCGGGTCGCGGCTCCGTATCTTACCTGCCTCTTGGGGTGCCGAGCCCTCTCAGGTGTAGCTGCACGCTGTGCCCTTTCCTGTGTATTCTGGTCTCTCTTTTAGGAATAGATGTATTTGCTGTGTTTTCGTAGATAAATATAGTGTTGGGAGGAGATTTCTTCTGCCCTGCTCACGCCGCCATCTTCCCGGAAATCTGTCCAGTGGAGTATTAACTCATCTCTCCTTTATCTTGATATTTCTCAATAAGAAGATGTACTAATAAGCAGTAATTCTGGAGTAAATGATATGTACATCTGGGATCTCTTACTGAGGTCAGCAAGATCAGAAATTATTCTCTTTCCATGTTCATAGGGCTGTGAGAGCTCTATGCAGTCATCTCCCTAATCTTTGACATGTTTCCTAGTCAATGAGGATAGTGAAGGAGAAGATGACTATGTGCTGATGCCCAGTATAGAGGAAATCCCTGAGGATGCGGCCTCCTTGACCATGAAGAGAGAGAACAGCCTCCTTCGAACACTTAGACACAGGTTGGTTATCTGTTCAGCTGGCAACCCATATAACTTCCATATTTCCATTTGATCATTCTCCTTTTCTGTGTGGGCTTTTCCTGAGTTAGTGGACACCATGGACAGTCCATCTCTTCCTTTTGTTTCTTTGTGTGGGGGAGAGGATTGGGGTGGTGTGTTTCCCCCATCGCGACCTGCTCAGAAATGCACTTTGATGCAAGCAGACCAACTATGACATCTGCATGCAAGACCTTCAGGATGCATCTACATACTCAGGAAAACTTTTCCCCCTCGATCTTTCAGTTCTAGATCCAGCAGAAGGCATCCAAAGTCCCTGAAACTCTCCCTGAAAACTCAGAATGTGAAAACCTTGAAGGAAGATGAAGTGCCAGTGAAAGGACAGAGACTAATTGAGAAGGAATTCATACAAACTGGAAAGGTGATTCCATGATAAAAGTACCATTAGAAGTGATATAAGGCTTGGGATCCAAACATTTTAAAGTTTGATGACTTGAATACATATCTATAGGAGGGATATGTCTTATGTGCTTTGTAAATCTTTGAGTTCATAATTGAAATGTTAGTAGAGGCCCTGGGCTCTCCATGAAGAATGACGTTCCCTGTGATGATCTTCATACCACATTTCTTGAGGGTTTGATTCCATTCTGATATGCAGAGAAAACAAAACAGCTTTGAGATGCAATTCTGGGAGCCAGTGAACACTAATATATCAGTCTCAGAGCATTCAATTCAAATTTAGAAAACTTAAAACCAAGGTCTTACATTTAAGGTCTATCTGAAATCCAAATTAATAAAACAATTCCAAGGTATAAACACTATAACCCCATCTGTCCCACTCTGTTTTTATATCTTCCCCTCTTAATTTCATCTAGAAGCTCACAAATAATCTGAGGATTCATTTACCCCACACTGAACTTCAGCATTGATTATTATCCTGGCCCAAAGCAGAAATGATGACCTTAGGCTACCAAATTCGCTAACTTCTAACCACTTTTCCAGGAAACTCCACTTACCCCATAATTGGTATTTTAAAGGTATTTCCTCACCAAAAGCCATTAGGAATTCTACTTACATTGAGGTGGGGGCTTTGCAGGTGAAGTTCTCCGTCTACCTGAAATATCTGCGAGCAGTAAGATGGTATTCAGTATTCTTCATCATCTTTGCCTATATGATCAATTCTGCGGCTTTTATTGGATCCAACATATGGCTCAGTAATTGGACCAATGACTCTAAAACCTTCAACAGCACCAACTATCCAGCCTCTCAGAGAGACATGAGAGTTGGTGTCTATGGAGCTCTGGGATTAATACAAGGTATGTCGGACGGCTCTGACAGCCATCTTACAGAATCCGTGTGGTCCATGTACTTTGCTTGGACTCAGAAAAAAATTGCCATTGTATCCTTGGCACAGGTCTCCAAGCATCCCTGTGCATGCTGATAACTAACTTGGCTCCATTTCTAGGTATATTTGTGCTCATAGCAAATCTTTGGAGTGCCCATGGTTCCACCCATGCATCAAACATCCTTCACAAACAACTACTGAATAATATCATCCGAGCACCCATGAGTTTTTTTGACACAACACCCACAGGCCGGATTGTGAACAGGTTTGCTGGGGTAAGTATCTCAAGGGCTGGAGATGTTGTCTTTATATGCTGAGGATCTTTCTATTTCTGACAGAGAAATGTTCCTGTGTCCCCCTAAGCAACACTGTGCAGTCCCAGTTCTTTTGTCCAAGCATGCAAATATTTCTTGAGTACCTTGTGTGATGTCCCATGTGTCCTGGGGATGCAGGGATGAACTGCTCTGGCTCTCTAGGTAGCTTACCATTTTGTGAGGGAGACAGCCAAGGAAATAAAGGGTTATGATAAAAATATGGTAAAACCAATAGCAATGGTGTGTACAGTGGTATTCTGGGAGTACAAAGGAGTGACAGAGGCGAAAGGTATTTGCTCAGTCTGGGTTATTGAGGGAAATGTCAGAAAAGGTGAGACTGGTGTTAAATCATAGAAGTTAACCAGGGAGATGGTGGGTGTGGAGGGGGGTTGGCAATTCAAGGAGAATGAGAAGGATTATTCTGCAGAGGAGAATACAAGTAAAAGCATTATCACTGGCTGTGACAGTGAGTAAAAAGGATAACAGTATAACCATTTGCTTGGTCTCTCACTCCATTCCTGAAATCCAAAGAAACTTCTATCTTTGATGCTTTAAGAATAAGTAAATTAGGTCTGGATTATGGGAGAGAGCCACCTATAATTTTAATGAGGTTCTAAAACATTGTTTCCATCTGCTGCAGATCCTGGAACCATGAGCATTCATTCATTCTTTCATTCATTCATTCAGCAACATTTATTGAGCATCTGCTATGAGCCAAGGACTGTACTAGGCTTTGGGATGCTCAGTACATATTAAGATAATAGATGGCTCTCTTCCAGGGGCCAGACCAAACTCAGTGATTCTTAATGCACATGAGAATGAAATTTTAGGAACAGAGACAGAAACAAGGTAATTCTGAGTAATATTCAACTATTATCAGCACAGTTTTCAGCCCTCAGTTTGTAGAAAAGGGAGCACATTTTTTAAAATGAGCAGCTCTGGATCCTTCCATCTTGGAGCAGATACAGAAAGGCTAGCTCACAAACCACAGCCAGGTTCTGAGGACATTATGACTGCTTAAAAGTGGGCAGGTGACTGGCCTTCATTTATCACCTTCCTCTGGGACAAAAATGGTAGGCCTGATGTCACTGGAGACAATTTCAGTGATATTTCTGCTCTTTAATAGAACCTAAAAAAGCACATAATCTTGGATGGGAGATTTCTCACAGGAATTTTGCAAAGATTATACCATTTCCACTGTTTTAATATATATAGTTAATTTCTGAAAAAGAAACAGAGATCTTACTGTGATTTACTTAGGCAATAGTGGTATTTTGCTAACTGCTTGTGCATGAAAAAGGAAACTGTCATTAATTTTATAGTGAATTTTCTTGGGGAGGTGTCTCAGGCCTACTAAGGAGAGTCCTATCTAGGGTCCTCTAGAACCAATGGCTGAGCTCTTAAGAGGAGATGAGGAAGGGTGGAGGAAAGAAAGATGGAGAATCTGTGCCAGGTAGGGGTCAAAAGTAATCTGCATAGAACTGATAGCTGGCAAAGATTTCTTTTTTCTTCCAAGCCTGGACATACATTATTTGCACTCCGGTGTGACTTTGGGAAGGTAAATTAGACTAAGGAATCATTTATTCTTCAGGATTCTCTTGGGAAAATTATATCCCTTACTCAGTTTGGGACAATATGGTGATGATCGGACTCACCTTGATACTCACATATTACTAATCCTAGAACCAATATAATCTAAGGAATATAGGCAAGGGAAACCCAAAATATAAGCCACGCTTCCTGTGTATACTAAATCATCCATTGATCCATCCATCCATCCGTCCATCCATCCATCCATCCATCCATCTGTCCATCCATTAATTTGCTCATTTATTCAACATAACATGCAGGTGATATGGCAGCAAAACCCATCTATCACCTCTGGGTTCCTTAGAACACTGGCCAGGAAGGGGTCACATTCAGTCTGCACCTCCCACTACCCTTGAAGCTCTATGCTTGGTAGATAAACAACTTTCCAAGTAGAAGATGGTTCCTCAGTCAAGGGTGAGAGACAGGGCTTGTTGACTGGAGCCTCCAAATAAATGCGTACTGAATCCTTGTTATGTGCCAGGCTCTGCTCTAGGTAATCAGTGGAACTAGGACTTGTGTGAAGTTAGAATAATTGAATTGGCACAGTTATAGGAGGATTTACCTTTAAGATTTATTAACTTTCAATGGTTATAAACTGTTTAATAAATTTGACAAACGGAAATTTCACTAAGAAGAATGAAGATCTTTGCCAAATCTATTGAAAATAGTGCCCTGTTTGGAGGGATTTAGAAAGATGAAGAAATTATGGAAATGAGATTGGCTATTGAAGTGAGCATCTGAACAGTCTATTGCAGATGAACATCACGAAACAAATAAAGGAGTCACTGGGAACCCAGAGTCAAACCAGTTCTTACCCGGAGTTGGGAAGATGTAAAATGCCATAGGAATTCACTCGTGTATCATTTCTCCCGGCGGTGTGCCCTAGGATATCTCCACCCTGGATGACACCCTCCCCATGTCCCTGCGCAGCTGGATCCTGTGCTTCCTGGGGATCATCAGCACCCTCATCATGATCTGCATGGCCGCTCCGGTCTTCATCATCATCATCCTTCCTCTCGCCGTCATTTATGTGTCTGTTCAGGTAGGTTTGGAAATGGCTAGGTCTCCTCTCTACTTAGAAAAGCCTAGGCTCCTTCCTGAGAATCTTCTCTTTTGCTTATTGCTAGTCACTTACTTCTCTCCAGCGCCTTTGTCATTTAGTCATATATTGATACACTGAGGAGGCCACAGGACACTGTCTGAAGGTGAAATGTCAGCACCAGTTGGTGCATGGTCACAGCAAACCTCACCTTAACTGCAGACCCCAGGGAAGCTTAAGTGGGGCAGATTTATGTTTGGATCTTATCTACTTTGAGGTTGGCTCTGGACAAAATCTTGGAGATCACACACACACACGCACACACACACACACACACACAGAGTGGTTAGGTCCTGGTTACTCCTAGAAGAGTCATGCTATGGCTGTTTCCCTGGCTGGCCTTAGCTTAACCTTCTTAGAGGCGGCTCTCACCAGCAGCTAGATCTCCTCTCCCTTTGGGGGCACTTTTGGTGGATGGCTTAGGCTCAATTCTAATGTGTTTTTAAGGGAACAGGTAGCTCAAGGGCCAAGTCTCACAGAAAAACTGGAGCAAGTGGAAGGGACTCCATGCTCATAATAAAAAGTGACAAAGGGAGGGAGGCTGTGGAGAGAACTGTTGTCCTCCCAGTTGTCTTTGGGATGAAATGTTCACCTCAGAAAAACAATTCTGAGGACTGCAGTCACAGGCAACCTTGTGGCCTGTGGTTTGTGTTAAATTCCTCAGGCACATTGTCATCTCAGTAACAGTCTTTCAATTGTTAATAACAAAGCAACAACTAAGAAACATGATATTAAAGGAAACTTCCAGGTATAGTATTTTGAATTCTGACTCTTAATGTCCAGCTCTTCCCTGGTTTCAACAAATCTTCACAGAATCCAGTAGCACCATTAGCCCATTCCTTGAACCCTCACATCTCAGAAATTCTGCCTGACCTCACTACTACACCCAGTGCCAGTTCTGACCCTCAACATTGCACACACCTCTAGAACTATCTTTACCGTCACACATCATCGAGGCACAGTTTAGGTCATTTACCTGATTCTATCCCATTTTTACCCAAACTTCAGCTTACCTTTCTCTGGTCCTTTCCTGCCTGTTTCTACTTTCCACACCCCTGGGGTCCCAGCTGCATTTACAAAATCCTTTTGGAGACCATTTTTCTAATTCCTATAAAAACTGCCATTTGGACGGTACATGCAGATTCTTGCAGAGAATATGGATTAGGCTGACAAAACTCCTCACATAGTTCGGAAATTCGACTTCTAAGGCTACAGACTTTGCACTTTCCTCCTCCTCTGCTCCCCACTGACCCAAACCTTCCCACCATCCTCCTGCTCTGGGCCTCTTTCATCATTCCTCCAGCCAGAGGTGAGGCTGAGGCTTCTGTCCTGTTCAGATGTGGGCTGTGGCCGTCAAGGTGAAGAGCACTGGGCCATGGCCACAAAGGAAGAGGTACGACAAGGGACATGGTTGTGTAACTAACTGATTCTTTACTTTTGGCGCCCAGATTCTTTACATGGCCACTTCCCGCCAGCTGAAACGTCTGGACTCTGTCACCAGGTCCCCAATCTACTCCCACTTCAGTGAGACTGTGTCAGGTTTGTCTGTCATCCGGGCCTTTCAGCATCAGCAGCGGTTTCTAAAGCACAGTGAGGTGGGGCTTGACACCAACCAGAAGTGTGTCTACTCCTGGATTACCTCCAACAGGTGCGCTGGGGTTCTGCTTGTTTGACCTTAGCTATGGGAGTGCAGGAGTGGCCAGCAGTGTGAGGCTTAGCCTGGCCGAGCATGCCTGTCTTGGAAGGAGAGAAAAGAAAGCATGAGCTTTAGTCAGAGACTGGGTCCCTGTGCCTGCTCCATCATTTACTGAGCTGGGTGAATGGCCTTGACCTCATGAAGAAAATCTCATTTTCTTTGTTTTCACAATGGCTAGAACACAACCTGTCTCACAATGAACCAGACATTCTCTGCTTCCCTGAGAGTGGAGTGCGAGTCTCCATGGGCAGGACACTCTTTGCAGGGTAGCAAAAGAAGCAGAGTTGAGGCAGGGGAATTGGAAATCCTAAGGGAAAATCAGTGATGGCAGAAATGGAAAGCTCCCACCCACCCTGCGAGCATCCCCGAGTAAGGTGAGCAATCTTTATTGCTCCAGCACTATTCAGCCTGGCACAAAGTGGCATGTCCTTGAAGGAGGGAGGTCTTCTTCAGGAAGTGAAAGTTCTTGAGTGGCTTCCACATTGCCTACTCAAACAAAGTCACTTGGAACGCTTGTTAAAAGGACAGATTCTACTCCCCCCAAGTCAGAATCTGCTGAAGGGGTCCAAGAATTTTTTTCCATGAATTTGTGTATTTTTAACAATTGCCCTAGATGATGCTTATGATTTAGTGAGTTTGGGAGACACTGAGCCATAGGATTCCCTTAGTTTAGCAAACTCCTTTAGTATCGTTAAACTACAATTTATTTTCTAAAATCCAGTTTAAAAGATGTTAGGAACACATGGTATAATCAAATTGAGGCATCTCCTAAGAACACAGCCTACCAATTCAATCCCTCTTAGAATATTTTATGAATATCTGGGTTTCTGGTTCAGATAAGGAAGTGGAATCAGTGACATGACACCTCTCTCTCTGTTTCTGTTGCTCTACAGGTGGCTTGCAGTTCGCTTGGAGCTGGTTGGAAACCTGATCATCTTCTTTTCATCCTTGATGATGGTTATTTACAGAGACAGCCTAAGTGGGGACACTGTGGGCTTTGTTCTGTCCAATGCACTCAATGTGAGTCTGAAGCTTGGGAGTATGGTTAAATTAATGGTTATTCTTAAATTGCGTAGAGAGTATACTATGGAGTCCATGCTCTTTAATTCCTTTCTAGATCCAGAGGGACTAGAGGAGACTAAGGTTCAAACCTTGGCTCCGCCTCTTACTAATTGTGTAAGCCACAGACATGTTCCTTACCTTTTCTAACTTGGTACCAGTGTCATCTGGGAAAACGGATATAAATTTTGTTGCCTTTTGGAGTTAAGAAAGCAGTTTGATATGATTCAGTATAATAGTTCCCTGTCTCTTTGCCTCTTTGCTTGAGTCTAGTCAAAAGAGAATAAATGTATTTCTTTTCCATAATATAGCAGTAACCAGAAAGCCTTCTGAACAAATAACTTCTATGTTTGTGCTTCTTAAATCACAGAATAGAGTTAATGCTAATAAAGAACACAGAATACAATAAAATTATATAATGCATCCCTAGCATAACTAGGGGAAATTTTTATACATTATATCCTGGCACCTAAGACAGTGGTTGGCACTACAGTAAATGTTCAATAAATGACATTCTTTTAATGAGTCATTTGGCCGTCTTTCATGGCATCTTCTGAACTCATATACTGAAGGTGTGAATAGCTACCAGCAGGCTCCATTTGGTGCGACCTTCCGTAGAGTTAATAAGGCCCAAGGCAACCATGGCAGGACAACCTAAAAGGACTCTGTTGTTCAACAGAGTTACTCAGTTGCTTCTGCCACCGCCCCTTCATCACCTCATTTCTAGGCTTATTAACCTAGGGCAGATAGAGTAAGACTTAAAGAACTGTTAGGCTAGGCCAAAACAAAAACACTGAAATATCAATTTCATATGGTTCAGTCTACACAAAGTGATTTACTGATTTCCCCATGATCCTGGGCTTTCCTCTCTCTAACCACCATTGGCTCAATGAAAAATCCCTGGTGTCTTTGTCTGAAGAAAGCTTGCATCTGAGTAATTCATAGATTCTTGGGACTCTAGCCTGGCCCAGATCATGACAACCCTGTTACTGGTGTTAGACGTATCTTGGTAACAGCAGCTAGAGGTCACTGGGGTGAAGGAGGACAAGGGCCCCTCGTGGCTGTCCCACCTTGAGGGTTGGGCTCTCAATCGAGCTGTTGTTAACGGAGAGCAAAGAGAGGAGGCAGCATTTTGGAAGCATTTTCTTACCCTGTTTCTTTCTTTTTGCTTTCCCCACTTGTGGAATGCCACCCATTGCCCCTTCCACAGAGGACTTGGTTCCGGCCCTACTACACCAAGGGCTAGCTTCTCCAGCCCCAGCGTTAACCCAGGCCTAAGCTCACATCACCTTCACAAGCAAGCAATTAATTGTCCTCCATCCATTCCTCCCCCAGAACGGCGAGGACTGTCATTTATATTTTCCCTTGCTCCCTCTTAGAGCTTGGCATGGTGCTACATACAGATTAGGCACTGGATTAACCTTGTGGTTTGGTTATTTGAACTGGTTTCTGAACCTGAGATGATCTTTAGTCTTCTGGTTTTTCTGTAGATCACACAAACCCTGAACTGGCTAGTGAGGATGTCGTCAGAAATAGAAACCAACATTGTGGCTGTTGAGAGAATAAATGAGTACATAAAAGTGGAAAATGAGGTAAGGAGGAATTAGAGGAACCCAGGGACAGGGAAAAAGAGAGATGTGACCCCTCCTAGAGGGCAACTTGACCTTGACAAGAGATTTCACACGGGGTCATAAGGGTTTTCCTAAAGTCTCCAATGCTCTAACTCAGGGTCTTAGAACTTACCAAGTTAAGTGGTGGCTTCATTCTGGAGCTCCCAGAGCAACATCATGGGATAGGGTTTCTTTAACTGAATAAGGCAGGAACCTTCTGGAAGTACCAGTCTGGTTCAGTCTCTTCAATGCAGATGCCCCCAGGTGGGGGAACACTACTATCCTCTTCCTACTCTGTGACTTGGGTCCCCTGGGAACCCTTCAGTGAGTTGCCTTCAGCCCAGCCTACCCAGGACTAAGCTCTTCTCCTCCTGTCCCCTTCAGGCACCCTGGGTGACTGATAAAAGGCCTCCAGCAGGTTGGCCCAGCAAAGGGGAGATCCAGTTTAGCGACTACCAAGTACGGTACCGGCCTGAGTTGGATCTGGTCCTGAAAGGGATCACTTGTAACATTAGGAGTGCAGAGAAGGTAGGTGGAGCAAAGAAAGGCCTGCATGTGAGTCCTTGTGATCAGAGCACAGTTAGACACCAAAGTGGAGAGCAGCTGGACTCTGAGCTTTCGTCATTCTGGTGGGGGCAGAGGGTCAGGACACTCCCTCCACCCTGGGGAGGTGCAGGGACAGCAGGACATTGACAGAGAAATCACACAGACTTCCTGGAGCCGTAGGAGGCTTTCTGCTCAGCCCTTCTCTGACTCCTTGCTGCATCCTCTTCTCCAGTGACTGACAGGCTCATTTCCTGAAAGGGCCACAGCCTGTAGAGAGGAAGTCAGGAAGCACCCGGTCTGGGGAAGGAACTGATGAGAACAGCAGTGTGGAGGTTGTCCCTGAACAAAGAGAATGGCCTGGTTCTCCTGGTCTGCAAAATCCGGCACCTGCCTATGGTGTTCTGGCTTCCCGAGACTTGAGGCCTGACGTAGGACCAAATGATGTATGGCTAAGGATGCTCAGGTCCAGGTCAGGGACTGATTCTTGATTGATGGCAGGCCTGATCGATCCTTCCCTTCTCACTTCGAACCGAGGATTAAAAAAAAAAAACCCTGTAATTTATAACAACAGCTGTTGATGTGCCCATCTCCAAAAGTCACTGTAGTTCTCAGCAAGCAGCAATTTAGAATGCAAAGGCCATCTTTTTCTGACATCCAAACACTTTTTTCCCCACCAAAACCCAAATCAGTTTAACATCTCAGAGCTGAAGTACCCCATCACTGCCTCTTTGCACCTGTGACCGTGAATGCCCCAGGCTAAACTTTCTCCCCTGCGAAGAATTACATGGTGAACTAACAGGCAAAAGGACTGTATTTACAGATTGGTGTGGTGGGCAGGACAGGAGCTGGGAAGTCATCCCTGACAAATGGCCTCTTCAGAATCCTAGAGGCTGAAGGTGGCCAGATCACCATTGATGGGGTAGATATTGCTTCCATTGGGCTCCACGATCTCCGAGAGAAACTGACCATCATCCCCCAGGTGAGATCTTGAACTTACTCTGCACAGCAGTGGGGTCAGATTGTTCTGTAGGAAACATAGGCAACTTCTTCTTCATGTATATTCACTTAGCAGTGTCATTTCTGCAGCCTACCCAGGACACATAAGCTGGTTCCCTAGAATGAATTGTTTCTAGAACTTAGAAAAATATGTTTTGCATTTTTTTTGGTACTATGCTTGTGTGACTGCGGGTGTCTAACCAGCAGGTGGCGGTACCACAACAGACGTCAAATAGCGCAGATGCTTATTTAGCATTTCTATAGCTCATCAAGATTCTCGAGACCTTTGTAATCAGCATTAGCAGTTTTGCTGCTGAAGCTTGAAACATTAAGCTTTATACTCCTCATTTGGTGTGGTTAAAAGATAGGAGAGGGAATTTGCTGCAGGACTCTGCCAACAAGCGGAACTCTTAGTGTGTCAGCAAGAAAGGCTTCCCTTGGCCTTCCTCTCCGGACCCTACCAGTAAGGACTGCCCTGGAGGCTTCTCCCTGTGGGTCCTCTTTAGAACCATTCCTCCTCTGTGCGCTGCAGCCAGCTCTCTGGGAGGTGGGGGGAGGGGGTGGATTTGTCTGCTGTTTGCTCAGTTTGATGCATATTCTTCTCCAGCCTCCGCAAACGCATAAAAATTCTTCTCCTGTGACTGTATTATCCCTTCCTCTGCCCACTCCTGACCCCTTCACCTCCACACCATCAGTTTTCATTTGGGAATGTGGAACATTCCTCTTCCCTTCTTGAGAGATGCTGAGGCAAATCTGGAAACACACAAATTAAGGTCAGAATGAAAAACAAAAACAAACCAAGGACTCCTCCTAATCCTGTGCTTAGCTCCCTGGCTGGCGGCTGCTCTGAAACAGGGGACCCTCGCGCACGCTTCACCACTGACCTGCTTTCCATCTCAGGCCAGTCTTACCTGCTTTCTCTTGGCGACAAAGAACCGGAGTCCCCCTCTGCCATCAGTCTCAACAGCCCCTTCATCCCCTGACTCGCAGGACCCCGTCCTGTTCTCCGGGAGCCTGAGGATGAACCTAGACCCTTTCAGCAGCTACTCAGATGAGGAAGTTTGGAGGGCCCTGGAGCTGGCTCACCTCCGATCCTTTGTGGCCGGCCTGCAGCTTGGGTTGTCTCATGAAGTGGCAGAGGCGGGCGACAACCTTAGGTGATGTCTCATGACCCACTTCTCCCGGGCAGTGGGAGGGGCGATGGGGGCCACCCCTTGGTTCCGCGTGCTGGGTGGTGCCTGAATCCTCCCGCCCCAGGTTGAGGTCCTCATGTGTGAAGTGAGCCCACTGCGAAGATGACGTGATAAAACAGATGCGAATGTGCACCGAAACCCTTGAGAGACTTTGTTAGTTAATGTACCCTCGCGAGACATCATACCATGTGAGCTTACAGATCCCACTGTTGGAGAGGTTCACCACTTAGCAGCTCGCTGCAATAAGGATGCAAACAATCTCAACAACCAGTCCAACCCCACGAAGTCTGGCTCAGTTAGCAGGAGGTGTAGACTGGACATGGGGGGGGGGGGTTCAAAGGATCCCCAGAGGGTTGTATGGGCATCCTGGTTGGAGCAGCACTGATTTAAAGGGCAAGCGGGTGATGGGATGTGGCATCCGTAGAGCCCTTGGGCACCTGAAACACCTCATTCAAGTCAGCACAGATTCTCTCAGTGTCACAGTTCTTTTGCTCTTTCTCTTGCTTTTCTATATATGTTTACAATTCAAACTTCCGGCCTTCACTGTGTGTTTACCTGCTAGTCAGTAAGTTGACCTGGCATTTTCCCTATGACAATCAGGTTTTTCCCTCCACATGCTGAAGATTAGCCCTTGGCC
Organism: Smutsia gigantea; assembly: GCA_032199065.1. Taxonomy (NCBI): domain Eukaryota; kingdom Metazoa; phylum Chordata; class Mammalia; order Pholidota; family Manidae; genus Smutsia; species Smutsia gigantea. The sequence continues at coordinate 23,689 of JAVSCE010010555.1, read as the reverse complement.
AGGCCGCTGCTCAGGGGTGGTTCTTGCTCCAGTCCCAGGCACCTTCAGAGTGGTGGGCAGGGCGTGGACCACTAACAGATGAAGCTCAGAACAGAAGGCAGGCTCAGGAGCTCAGTTCATGGTGAAGCTCTGGCTTCACCTGGGAGCTTGTTATAAATGCAGAATCTCAGGCTCTGGACCTAATCAGAATCTGCATTTTTAGCAAGATTTCTGGGAGATTTGTGTGCACATTACAGCTTGAGAAGCACTGCCTAGAGCGCTAATTCTTCACTAGGCTGCCTGCTAGAATCACAGGAAACAGAAAAAAATCCCAGTGCCCAGGTTGCACCCCAGAGCACCTGTAAGCCTTTGTTAAGGACACTGTGATGCTCATTTTCCCTCAGGAACTAGCAGGACTAAACTACAGGCCTATGAAAAAATCCCACTCAAACATTCAGTTAACAAATATGTATTGAGGACCTACTATATGCCAGGCACTGGCGATAGGGGGAGATGACACTGACACAACCCCTGCCTAGCACTGATGGCAGAATGGAGAAGACAGATCCTGTGCAAGGAAATGCCGTGCGGTAAATGCTGCACCCATGTGGGGTGATGTGGACCCCACTGGCAGGATGGGGGGAGCCTTGGCACTTCTGGTTTGTAAGAACAAAGATCACACCATCCTTCTCTGTCCATGTTGGGAGACACTTAAATGGCATAACTAGTGCCTTGATTTCAGACCTGGTTTGAAAGTGATGAAACACAAATTTCCCTAAGTGATCAGAGATGAGTAAGCTTGGAGAGAGAGGCAGCAGCTAAAAGCCAAACTGAGCCTGTTCCTTGGAATTCTAAATGAACCAGGAAGGAGTTTAGTACAATTGAAGTACCTAGTTTTGCAGTGTCTCTGTTCTTTCATCACAGAGAGAAATGGGAAGTTCATCTTGGGTTACGTCTCATCACCTACAGAAATTTTCTTACAGAGAATCACAGAACTTGTCTAACCACCCTCTGTTTAATATGCTCCCTAATGGCCACAGCAGGAAAGAACAATTAGCGAATTCCTAAATATATTTCCTTCACATCATTTCCCAAAGCTTCTTTATGTAAGTAAGAGGTCCAGCCTTCATTACTGGCTTTCAGCAAATTAAAACGATTTGCATGTTACAGTCATATTTGAATTCCACATACACTGCATCTCACACCAACACATCATGTTCATTAGATAGCTATGTCTCTAATCAAGTCAGAGGGCCTTGAACAAATAATTAGCCTTGAAGCTAGAATTACACATTAAAATAACGAATGGATTTGCTAAGGCCACTAAGAAATGCCACTGGGGCATTCTGGTGTGATGTCACCCTACATTAATGGTGTCAGATCAAATACTGCTGATGAACTTGGTGACATCTCATTTTGGAATTGTTGATCTACTGCGATATCACTGTAGCCAAATGCCAAGAACTATTCCTGAGCTACTGTTTCCCAAACTTGTTAAACATGAAAATCACCAGGGGTGCTTATTAAAAATACATGTTCCTGGGCTCCTTCCCATTCTGATTGAGTAGACTGGACCCCAAAATATGAATTTTTGATTAAGTACCTATGGAGGGTCTTTTAATTACCTGAGAAAGTCTGGAAGATATTGCCTGCGGCAACAACAGCAGCTAACAGAGAAATGGAGGCATGCTGGGGTATTTAGGAGGGGTTAGACGTCTGTTCTGGCCTGGGATGAGGGCCGCACCCCTCTGCCCAGGTCACACCCTGGTCTTCATGGGCTGATGCTCGTTTCTTCCACTGGCTGCAGCATAGGGCAGAGGCAGCTCCTCTGCCTGGCCAGGGCTCTACTTCGGAAATCCAAGATTCTGATCATGGATGAGGCCACCGCTGCAGTGGATCTAGAGACGGATCGCCTCATCCAGATGACCATCCAAAACGAATTCTCCCACTGCACAGCTATCACCATTGCCCACAGGCTGCACACCATCATGGACAGTGACAAGTGAGTGGGTTTGGATGGGGCGGAGCTGGACAGACATGGCGTAACCCTTTGTCAATAGTAATTGCAAACAGCAGTAGCACCAGCTGTGAGATACTGTATAGCACGTTTAATCACCACCATTTTACTGACCAAGAAACAGAGGCCAGGAGATTCTAAGTAATTTGCCCCAAATTAGACATCAAGTTAATGAAAGCCAACAGGGCTAAGGGAATTGTCATGAGGGTAAAATCGGGAATTTGTGTGAGTGGCAGATACCACAGACCTTCCTGATCAAACTGGGTCTCAGCTGCCTCCCCTGTACAATGACTAGATGCTTTCTGTTCCTTTCAACATTCAAAATAGGGATATTGTCAGTAATCTTAGAGACTGGAGAGGGTAGGCTTCCTTAAACAATGTTATTTTAAGAAAACCTTATGTAAGTGGACCCTTGCTGCATGTATTCTTCCCCTCCTTGATTCTACTGTTTGATGTCCGAAAGGAACGCTCCCAGGTTGTTGCAGGTGACCATGGCTCGTCCGGCCCCACAGCTCTATACACTGTGCGATGAATGTACCATGACTTAGTCCTGATTAGTCTGTGGATGCCAAGATTTGAGATGCTGCTAAGACTTTTATTTCTCTCTTCCTTGTTTCAGGGTAATGGTCCTAGATAATGGGAAGATTGTAGAGTATGGCAGCCCTGAAGAACTGCTGAAAAGCCCTGGCCCCTTTTATTATATGACCAAAGAAGCTGGCATTGAAAGTGTGAACAGCACAACATTCTGACAGCAGGTCCCAAGGACTAGAGAAGGACTATAAGGATCGTTCCTTATTTAATTTTGTGAAATGCATCACACATATCGAGGTGTGTGTGGAATGTACATTTTAAAGGAGGATCATACATGAACACCCATGAACCCACTACCCAGGTTAAGAAAATGATCATTGCCAGCTACACCAGTCCCCGCCCCCACCAACGATCTCACTTTGATCAGACCTCCCTGCTCCTCTCCTGCCCACCGAGATAACCACTACCCTGAATTTTGTGATAATTATCCCCTTGCTTTTCATTTTAATTTTACCACTTTGAATGTATCCTTAAACAATGTGTACCTTTTTTAACTTATGTAAATGGCCTTATATTGCATGTATTCTTCTATGACTTTAAGTATTATTTTTGAGATTTGTCCATGTTGATGCACTCACTGAGGTTGGTTTATTCTTGCTGTTCTGTAGTGTGCAGTGTGTGAATTCACTACAGGTTAATGGTCAGCACTAGGGATATTTCTAGGGTTTTATTTCCTTCCTGTTATGAACAATACTGCTATAAACATTTTGGTATATAATGCCTGAGACACAAGTGTAAGAGTGTCTTAGCATATACTGTAGGAATGGGGGATATGCATACATTTGTATACACTAGGTAATGCTACTGTAAAACATTTTTGTCAACCTGATGAGTATGAATTAGTTTATCATGGAGCTTTTAATTTGTATTTCCCTAGTTCTATTGAGGTTTCAGTAAGAGGTTTCTTCTGGTTCTATTCATTGTGCTTTATTTCCTTGCATGCCTTCTGAATTTTTACTGTGAGCTGTGCACTTCCCTTAGCATTTTATCTGTGTACATTCTTTGAGACCTGAGTTGAACCTGAGTTCTTCTAAATGGAATTGTGAAAGCTTCTGCCTGTCACCCGGGGTCATCACCCAGACCCAGTTTGAATTAAATTCTCCCCTGAGGGCTTTTAAACCGTACAGTTAGTGTGACGTCAGATCACAGTCCTCTGCAAGAGCCACTTGTGGTTTACAAATTCTCAAGGGAAAGTCCTCCCCTTGACTTAGCATCAGGTCAGAGATAGACATGTTGCCTTGGCTAATTTTGAATAAGTACCTTTCAAAACACCCTCTGAAGAAATTCGTTCCGTTTCGGTAGCAGGATGAGCGTGCACTCCATCACACACGCACACTGATCGAGACTTTAAAAATTAGCAAACAGTATTGTATAGACATTGACATTTAAATCTCTGAACTGCTGCAACTTAGACTTAGTTAACAAAGACCGTATTCAACTATTAAGTGTGGGTCTCCTCTTCCACAGAGACACAAAACTATTTCTTAAAAGGCTTCAGATTGCTTAAAGGTACTAAGCAAAAGATTATAAAAATACATAAAAGATCTGGCTGTAAAGAATACCCTTTTCTCGTAGTAATCCCTTTTACTTCATTTGCAAGTAATTGGTTATGCTATAGAAGTGACCTGGTGCAGTGAAGAAAGCAAGTACTTAGGAAAGAAGTAGAAAAAGAAGAAACAGGAATACATGTAAGGCAGCATTTCTTTTGGATAAAATGGGCATTAAAATACCTTCAGAAAGAAAAGAAAAATTTAGAGTAGTCTGGTTCTTACTGAATTAAAAAATGGACCATATAGAGCTCCTTTCAGCTCAAACGATCAGGCCTTAGTCACCACATTCACTAACCTCTTGAATCATCACCTCAGTCCTGGCCATGATAGCCATATGGCTGTTCTAACCATTGGCACTGAAACCACATCCATTTGCCCCTGGCTTCCGCTGTGAATGATGGACTCTGTCAGGGCAGCAGTCTTTGGGACATTCATTTGCTATTTAAGCCCAGAGTAACTTGCTCCTCTCTGGAAAACAACTTTGTTGGTGTCCATCTGTAAAGACCGTTGAGGTGTCCACTGGTTGTACCTCTAGACTCAGATGTCTCGCTGGCTGCCTGGTGCTCAGACCTTTGCCTGCTGGCTCTTTTGTTAGTTAGCACCTTCTGCAGGTGACCTGGTATGTCAGGGTTTGCATTCTGGCATTATAAAGATACCCCCCAGGCCCATGAATATCTGCCTGGCAGATACATTTATCAGTTCCAATTTCATAAACCAATTATACTTTGCCTAGCCTTTCATTTTTCCCCCATCAAAAGGCCTAATTTTTTTGCATACTTGATTTCAATGCTAATGGTTGACTTAGAATCCTTTTGTTTTAGCTGCACCTAGAGTAGGGTATGGTCCATGGGCCAAATCTGGCCCGATATTTTTGTAAATAGTTTTATTTGAACACAGCCATACTCACTTTTTTCTGTATTATCTACGCATGCTTTTTTGTTACAATGACAGTTGAAGAGTTGTGACAGACCGTATGGCCTGAAAAGCCTGAAATTCTTACTATCTGGCCTTTCACGGAAAAGGTTTGCTGACCCCTGCTCCAGTGTCACCAGTGTAGTCAGGACTAGATGTTTCCATCCTCAGAAATGGAATTCCATGTGGCTTTATACCTACGGTAGATAGAATAAAGGTCCCCTATATTGCTCATGTATGTCCTAATCCTCAAAACCCATGAGGGTTTACCTTACATGGCAAAAGAGACTTAGCAGATGTGATTAAGGATACTGAGATGGGGAGATTATCCCAACGGGCCCAGTGTAATCAAAAGGTCCTTGTAAGAGAGTCATAGTGAGAAATGAAGAAGATGTGGCAATGGAAAGAGAGACACGAAGATAGTATGCTGCTGGCTTTGAAGATGGAGTAAGTGGCCACAAGCCACAAATGCAGGCAGATTCTGGAAAAGGAAACAGATTCTCCCCTGGAGCCTCCAGAAGGAACCAGCCTTGCTGACATCTTGACTTCAGCCCAGTGTGTGGGACTGATTTTGAACTTCTGACCTCCAGAACTGTAAGATAATAAATTTTGTTGTTTTAGACCACAAGTTTGCGGTAATTTGTTACAGCAGCAATAGGAAACCTACAATACTGTAAGTCCAGGTAACTCTGGAAAAGTTGCCAATATTCTCCAATCTCCAACTGTAGTTGGCTCAATGGCAGCTAGCTGATCTTCCCTGAATCCTGCTGTAGTTTGAATTTGAAGAGGATTATGCTATCTGTTAAGCCCAGCTTAAAACCATGCCACACAACTGGGCCACGGGACACACAGGTCCCTTGTGACACTGTTCTGCTGAGTCTGCAGACCCCAAGGTCTGTGGCCCAGGACACGCGCCTGTCTGCCCCTAATAAATGTTTCCTGAATGAACACATCGCTGCTGCCCTAACCAGAGCACTTGCTCTCTCCATACCACCAAAACCTACTTCTGGGAAAGCACTCTTCTCCTTCAGGGTCACTTCTGAGTGGTGGCTTAAGGAATAGATAGCTCTGTGTAGCTTGCAAAGCGTGCCATGTGTTGTGGAAAACTCCTTTCTTGATACATGCAAAATGCTAATATAGCTCAGTGGGCTGGGTGAGATAAAGCAGGGCCTCTGAGTGCGGGTTAGTATCCCCACTCTGTGGCACTGCCCGCCCCACCTGGCAAAGGTATGCCCATAAACACTGCATCAGTGTGATGTACTGACAGGTGGGGGAGTGCACAGCCCTTTGAGTTGTGTGTGGCATCCAGAGATGATTTAGAATAGTACGTATACATCTTCAGGTTCCTTGGTTCTGTGAGTGAAGCAATTCACTGCACAACTGTGCTCTTCGAGGGGTTGTTTGTATTTCCCGCCCTAAAACAAACCCCACATAAACAGAGTCCCAGCTTCACAATTAATTAAGACAGGGTGATACAAAATTCAATCCTTATTAAAATCACAGACTTCCAGAGCTCACAGTGCACAAAAATTTGCAGGTATCATCTTCTTTGGTTCTCATAATAATCTTTTGAGAGGGAGGCCAGAAACCTACATATTGTAGATGATGACAGATTCCCACCAGCCATTCTCCCAGGACTCTTCAATGAAAGCATGACTGAAGAGCTGCTTCCAGACAGGAAAGGGAGAAATCCATGACAGGAAGCACACAGGCAAACCGGATTTGGAAATTTTAATGTTTCCTTCTGTTCTGTCTTAAACATCTGACACCCTTTCCTTCCTTGGTTTTTGTAACTCTTACTTTTCCAACTTTTTAGAAAGTTCCATTGAAAAGAAAAAAATTGCCTAGAAAGATGCGTCTCAAACCTTAACGTGCACACCAATCACTTGAGCCAGGAGGCCCAGGGCAGGGCCTGCGTTCCCAGTGAGCTCCCAGGTTATAGTAATGGTGAGGTTGCTGGTCCAAAGACCACACTTGAAGGAGCATGGTCTAGCAGACATCCCATGTTTAAAATAAAACTTTGTTTCTTTTTGTCATAAACTGCACCCTTCCCCGTGATCTCCCTTTGGCCAGTGAGTCCATCACTTCTTCATTTTCTTTATAGGATGCTCTTTCTTTCCATTCTCAAGAAACCTTATGCCCAAATCAGTTAACGTTTTCCCAATAATTATATAATTATATTTCTTGCCTTTGATCTGTCCTCCCAAATCATCCTGTTACCACTTAGTTTTCCTAAAACAGACAATCTGCTTAAGAACCTATAGTTTATTACCTGACTCAACAAATCTAAATTCCTTGACTCAGACCTCCATCTACTGTTTACTATGTGCCAGGCACTGTTCTAGTACTCTCCATGTACTAACTCGTTCAACCCTTACAACAGCCCCATGAGGTGGGTAGTATTATCACCTCTGCTTTAAATGAGGAAACTGAAGCATGGGTTAGGTAAGCTGTCAAGCTCTTAGGTGTCTGAGGCCAAAGAGTCTGGCTCCAGAACAAGGCGTAAAGACTCAGCTATGGTGCCTGAGACCCACGTTTAAATTCAGGGTCCATCAAAAATTTGATGTATGACTTGGGTAAGTCAAAACGCCATTGGACTCCATTTTCTTAGTCCATAAAATAAAAGAGTTGGCTTGGCTGACCTGCCCTGTAAGTTTCCTTCCCAGAGCCTGTTTGACATTTTCTATCACTTAACAGTATCAGGCAACTGCTTCACTGTCACACACTGTCCTCAGTTCCCCCTCTCCCAGTGCCTGGCTACTCCCCTTCCCAGACCCTGCCCCACCCAAGCTGCCACTGTGACCTCGTTAATCTCTAGTGTATCAGTTTCCACATCTGTAATATCAGGAAAATATTTCTCTCTTAAGGATTCCAGCTTAGAGAATTCAGCTCTTCTGTTCTGCAGCTCACTGCAGTACAAATCCTTTTAATGATTTTACAGTTATAAAATAGCTTAAAATAAGGCAATCGCCTACAGGCACGGACATCTTTTTGAGTATTCAGTAATTCTGCTGAAATTGTATTTGACAAAATGAATTTTTGACTTGAATTGCTTCAGTTAGCTTCTCTATTTCCTCGAATCTGGGCATCACTGAATTGTCAAGAAGGTTCAAGCTAAATGTGGAGGGGAATCAAGAAAACAGACTCATGGTCCTTAGAAATGCTTTTATTTATAAAATAACTACTTTAAAATATAAACATCTCTCAATATAAACACTATTCACAAGGGACTCATATTGCTGCTGTCTGACCGACCTGTAGACACGTGGGGACTGAGGCGTGCACAGGCGCCTCCCGATTCATCAGGATTTTAAGGCCGAAGGTGCACCTGGGGAAGCAGCAGCTGTAAAGCTGTTCTGACTTCCCTTTCTCAGGACATAATTCCTGGTTCCGTTTCAAGGTAGGCTTCATATCTGGGGCAGCCCTGCTCGAAAACTACTTTCAGGGGGAGATTATTCAGGTAAGGATTAGCAAGTATCTTCCTGAGGCCGGAGGGAGGTACAGCCAGGCACTTTAGAATCTGTCCAGCTTAGACTCTGGTCTCTAAGCATGGAGGTTAGTGGTGAAACAGAAAATGCTTATTTCCAAGTCTGCTTGTCCTAATTCAAATAAGATACATGCGTACGGTTTCTGCGTCTGTGGATGGTAGTGTGCTTGGATGGAGAAAGGAAAGACGTCTAGACTTCCATCAGGTTGGACTGGTTTCAGCTCATTGCAGCACAATTCCTTTTAATGGAAGGCTGATGCTCTGATCCTGGGCTCCTAGGAAAATCTACCATTTATTGTGTTGCAGGAGAGAGGGCCAGGAGAGATTACCAGGCATAGATTGTGTTAAGTAGAGATGACGGTCAGAAAAGTGTAGATGACTGTACATAAAAGGGAAGAGAACCTTTCAGATGAAGGTCAAAGGAATATAAAGACCCTAAATGCTCTTTAAAAGGAGAAAAGAAAGCAGTTGAATTTTGCATAACCAATCTGGGGAGATGCAGTAAAATAAATAAGAAAAAGATTACAGATGGTAGTATTTTAGGAACTTTTAGAAATTACGTGTGTGTGTGTGTGTGTGTGTGTCTGTGCTTGACACGAAGCTTTGAAACACCAGATTGGTACCATCTCAACAAATTCCTTGCCAAAGGCAGGGGCACAGACCGAAAGGGCTCCCAGGTATTTCTCTTCATTCAGGTCAGTTCCTATTGATCTTGGAGCATGAGGCCACCCCAAACTCAGCACAGTACAACCATCGCCAACACCCTCTGCTGCTGTCGCACAGCTTCCAGCAGACATAGCGTACTGGTCTTCTGATTGGAAATTTCTAATTTCCGAAGGCTGACTCTGAGACTTGCTGCTTTCCCCGTGGTCATTGAATCACAAGCCCCAGAGTCCATTTCTAATTCTAGAAATTCTAGTGAGCATCAGGTCTGGCAACCCAGTGGAGGAGAACAAGACCCATCTTGCGCCCTGCGGAGCCGCGGTTAGGCGGTGCAGACAGGGCCTGTGTCCCGGAAGCTGGCGCCCTTGCAGGGCCGGCAAAACCCTTCAGAAGGAAAGTGAAGGCACAGGCCGAGTGGGAGGCACGGCAGTTCAGGTGTACTCAGTTTTGCAGATATAACTGGATGGAACATAGCCCTTCTTCCCATTAACTTCGGCTAGCCACCACTCTGTATTTCCCATAACATCTTTAAACTCCAGGATTTTGAGTCTCTGGTTGGCTGACACACTCAGCTCATTTGGGTTCCGGGCCTTGAAGGTATAGACAGCAAAATAGACCTGTGTGTGGGAAAGAACGTGAGTTGGGAAACAAAAAAACTGCTTTGAGCAACCGTGTCTAACAGAACTCCCTGTGGTGATGGGACGTTCTAAACCTGCACCATCCAGTACGGTGGCCCCCAGCCACGCGGTGCTAAGGGGCACTAGAATTATGGCTATTGAGATCGGAGCCCTTGATTTTTAATTTTACTTCATTTTAACTAAGCTCAATTTAAATAGCTACACAGGGCTGGTGGCTACCATAATGCACAGGGCAGATTCCAAGAATGCCAAATTCACTCCTTTTCACTCTTTCAGAGTGAAGAGAAGAAGGGACCTTCAGTTAATATGGAAGCTGTATGAGACATGGGGATGCCCTTCCAAATGCCAAACACAGAATTTCTGAATTTAACACACAACTAACCTCAAGAGAGAATGACCTCACAGAGCAAGGGTGGTGCCCAGTGACCAGGAGGCAGCTCCAGGCGGCCCGTGAACACACCCTGAGGGCTGGGCTGTGGGGCCTGGTCAGGGGCAGGAGGTGATGAGGCTAGAACCCAGCTCAGAAGGTGGAATGGGCCGTTTGCCCCCTCATGTCTAGAACGGTCCACAGAACTGGGGTGTCTGCTCTGGGCAGTGCGCAGTGACAGAATCACCAGAGAGAAACAGGCATGCGTGATGCTCCTCTGTGGCACTGAGGAATGGGGTGGGCAATGTCTGAGAAGAGAATCTGGTGTGAAAACTGGTCTTTGGGAACCCAGAGCTCGGCAGAGGAGAACAACCCAGGACATGAGTCCCTCAGAAAGGCAACCCTGGCAGAACAAGGTCACAGACAGACGTTATGTGACACACAGAAACCCACTGCTACAAGAGTGAGCAAAGGCAGCACGGGGGGATCCTGGATTCCTCAGCTGGGAATCTGTAGGTGCCTTTAAAATACGTAGGTTAAAATGCCCAAGATGCAAAGGCTATATTCAAGTTCATAAGACAAGAACAAGCCATTACATAAAGCATGGGAAAAACCGAAAAAGAGAATTTTATTTCTCACTTCTCAGGAAAAAATATAGCTATTTGAATAGAAAACTAAGTAGATGGGTTACAGCAGACTACACAACTGAAGAATTATGAATCGGAAGAGTAGAAAAACTTTTCATTGTAACACCGTGTGAATGCCCAGTGACACAGCGGAGGGGGCCCAGAAAGAGCCCATGAAGTGTCAGCCACAGGACGTGCCCGGAAGGCGTGAGTTTGGCATGTGCTTTCTGAGGCCCGTCAGCGAGCTCCTCTCCAGGCCGCCCCCCAGGCCAGCCTCTGACTCTCACCCCCCACCCCCCGGAAGGGCCCCACCTGCTCCTAGGACGCCGCCTGCCCCCGTGGTGCCTGGGGGGTACTCACCTGGTCGCCTTCTGCCTCGCTGCTTTCTGGCTCCTCATTCTTGTCTTCTAGAGACGGGGCTGTTCTTGCACAGCCTTTTATGAGGTCTTTACCCTGCCCACGTCGTGCCGGGATGGAGTAGCCAGCTGTTTCTGGATGCCTGGGGTTTCGGCAACTCCTCAGGGTTCGGGCGGGCTCGTTAACGTCTCTGGCTGCATCGGCAGAGCCCCAAGGCCTGGGCTGGGAGGTGGAGTCTGGGTCTGAAGGGCATCTGGAAGGACAGCCCTCTGCACTGCCCAAGTTTAAGGACACACTGAGACTTCCTTGGTCAAGCTCCTTCAAGGAAGGTGCATCTTGAGGCTGTTTCTGGGAAGACCCTGAGGGGAAGGACACAGCCATGCTGCTGGGGTTGACGGTCAAGGTGCCCCCGATGCTCTGCCGTGGGAACCTGGGAGAGGAGCTGCTCTGCTCTGACTCGGTGGAGGAGTGGCTGCCGACAGAGACGTCGGAGTGGCTGCGACGAGCATTGTAGGGCTTCAGGAAGGAGCTGTACACAAAGCCTTTGGTGACTACATGAAGGAAAATTAAACACGAAGAGGTTTTAGTGGAAGGAGAAGGGGAGTCAACAGAGGTAGAACTATGGCTTAAATGCTGGGTCAATAGTGAGAGACACAAAATAAGATGTCCAGGGCTAATAAGATGAGACAGTCAATCCCAGGACATAATGTGGGTAGGTCGAGCTGAAACTCTGTGGCTACCTGCCAGTTCCTTCCTGTTACAACCTCATAAAGATGGGTGATAAGGAGGCCTTGTGAAAAATCAAGAGGACAGTGATAAAATGAAGAAAGTTGAACAGGATATCTAGATCATGGGAACAAAGGCTAAGGGGGGGGAGACTTAACTAGGGAGGTGTTCGAATACACTGAGTGTGGTAACAGGGTTTTAAAACACATCCTGATGGTGCCAGAGCCCCTCAGCTACAGCTCCTTGCCTTTGCTCCATCCATGACACATGAAGGTCTACCTCTGGTCTGGGAATGCCATGGAAATACTGTGAGAATAGCTGAGAGTAGGAAGTGGTTTATATTAGTTAGAATATACATATCACATATGCACAGCACATGCTCACTTTAATAAATTGCTTAAGATGATAAGAGTTCTCACCTAAAACTTTTAAATATAAATAAGAGATTGAGTCCCCTAATCCACAGGAAAACTTTTTATAATATTAAGGAAGAATCTCTGTCATGGCTGGGACCCAGAGAATGTGGCCCCCACATGAGCCAGGGCCGCTGCTGTCTTCATTGTTAGAGCTTCCTGTTAAAAAATTGCTGGCACATGTCTGTTACATCTGCTAAATGTAACAGCAGATTGGGGTGGGGGGGCGTCCTCTGTCCTTTGGGCAGATGGTGAGAGGCAGAAGGTCTAACAGCTGATCCTAATACTGGGGGCGTCTTAGGATCAAGCAGATAAAATCCTAAAGATGGTACTCCTTCTGGAAAAGCTTGGATCTTCACTAGCTCTTCTATGAATCCATCAGTGGCTCTCTCCTGCCCATCCCAAAGGACCTGCCATCCTTTGTCTTTCCCTTCTCACTTCCAATCTCTATTATTTTGGGTAAGCAGGAGTAGAAGAAGAAGGAAAAAAATCCACAATATACTTTTAAAGACACTGAAAAATGTTATAATTTTTAGTTCTGGGCAGTGTGAATACAGTAGTTTATATATTGGTCCATATTCCTTATCAAAAATGCTTAGGGCCAGATGTCTTTTGAATTCAGGTTTTTTGGATTTGGCAAAGGTATCTAACACTATGTGTTTCATAACACCTCCAGCAGGGTATGGGTCAACACCCCATAGTCAAACCCATTCAGGGTTAAGTAACAATTATAGATACTCATATCACTTTGTTCAGCTATTTGCCACAAAATGAGTTCAGATCAGGGCCGGTTTTGGCAAAGGAGTTCTGAGGAAAAAAACAAAAAAACCCACAAGCTTTTTGTTTTTCAGAGCTTTTCAGATTTTGGAATTGTGGATAAAGCATTACAGATCAGTATTCTTTGTGCTTTTCTGTAAATTCTATAACCAACCCCAACCCTGCCAGAAAAAAAAGCTGTGAGCTCTTTTAAAAGTCATTCTCTGAAGACTCATGAAAACTGTTTCATGACAGAAAACTGTTTACTCTGGGAGGAAAATTCAAACAGCAAACAAAAAATCCTTTCTTACAGGTTTTTAATTCACACACAACAAAACACATTTACAGAACCTGGAAAAGGGCAGCTTATCTGGTGTTTTACTGAGACCAGGCTGGGGGGGTACAAGACCCACTGGGCCGTAGTTACCTGCCCGTACATGGGATGGCCTGGCAAGGTAAGTAATGGACGCTCCTCTGGAATTCATAAAGACAGAAACAAAAACAAAGACAGGTTTTGTTTCAGTAATGACTTGAGCCTTGTACTCGCTACAGGTTATTTTTCTCTTTAATCAAAGGTTCATGCATTTTTTTTTTCCTGGCCCAGATAGGATTCAGGTATAGCCTGGAGCCACTTTTTCCTCATTTAGTCACAGTAACCTGACGGCTAACATTCTTACCTCCATTGTCAATCAGCCAGCGGTTCTGACTGCCCATGGGGTCCTTTTTCTTGATCACACCCACCAGGTCACCTTCCAGAAGTGACACGTCCAAGTCTTGAGCGGCATTGAAGTTCCGATCCGCTTGAAAGAGCTTTTCAGGGGGATACCTCGCCAGGAGGGAGGCCCGGAGCTCTTCAGACTGCAGCATATAACTTGGCTGAAAGAAAGGCAGCACAAGAAACACCATCAGCAAAAACCCTCTCTGGCCATTTTCCCAGCAGCCTTATTGAATCCAGCCACACGGCCAGAATCCTGGCAGTGGGGGCAACGGCGGCCAGCTGCTGGCTATGCCCATTGCATGTTTTCGTGCCTGAGTGAGTCCATGGGGCTGGGCAAGAAGCGTCATCTCTGAGGTCATGTTGTGGTGCTTTGGTAGCTATTAAGAAAATTTAACATATGTTTAGTTTTATATCTGTTATCTTGTACCAAAAAAATGTGACTAAAGGGCTACCTAAAGTATCAAAGTATCTTAAGTAATATCACCAGGTTCTCTTACATTATGGCAGGTGAACCTGAACGACTGAGACTTCCCTTATTCTTGACTTCCCATCCGGAAAACAAGTAATACTCATAAAAATAAAAAGTAACATGATAAATTTGCTTCCCTGTTTGAAGATAATGTAAGTTAATGTCTGTGGGATTATATGGGGCAAAAATGTTGTAAGCAAAGACAAATCAGCAGTCTCTTAGATTTATACCCCCTACAATCTGGTGTACCTAATCCTACTTTTCAAAATATGGAAGAATTGAGTTCAAAATGAATATAACTCCAGGTAAAAAAGCAGTCAGCCATTCACTGTTTGGTAGTATATCAGATAATTACCTTTCTCAAGAGAAGATAAAAAAGAGGGAGGTCTGGCAGAATTAACTTACCTTTAAATCAGCTCCCGTAATTAACTGATCAAAGTATTAATATTAGTCGTTTACTAACTCCTTTCATTCTATAGACTAAGATCCAAGAATGCTTTCTGGGGGCATTTTGGAGTAATACTCAGTGTGAGAACTACCGGGAGTCACTATCAATGGTAGTAGGCACACCGGTGATACCTGGCAACACTGAATGAATGAACAAGCGAGCTCACGATAGACGAGAACTCATAGCCTTTATTCTCCACTTACCACAAAATACTTAAACCCCTATTAAATGGTGAATCTGCAGAGACAGACAAGGTCCATCAATATTAATGATAATGATGATAGTAACTTATTTGTACAGTGCTTTCTATGTGCCATGCAATTTCTAAGTGCTTTACATACATTAACTCATTTAACCTCAGGACACCTCTGTGATGTAGGTTTACTACCTGCGTCTCACAGACAGGGAAACCAAGGAACAAAGGGTAAGTGACTTACTCAAGGACACACACTGAGTAAGTGTCAGTACCAGGATCTGAACCCAGGCAGCCAGCTCCAGAGGTCACATCTCAGCCACCAGTTCTCTACTCACCAGGCCCAGGAGGGGCTTTCGGGCAGACTGGTGGTCCACGGTCCTCCTCTCGAACGGTTTCTTGGCAGTTGGAAGAGGCTCTGGGAAGAAGGTGAAAAGCTGGAGCTGCTGCAGAACGCTGCTGTGCTCTTCATGGAAGACAGCAATAAGGTTTCCCTCTCTGCCGGCGACTTTAAGTAACTGGAGTCCACGGGAAGAGCAGAGAGAGTGGAAAGAAGGGAACACAGATCAAAGACCCCAGAACTGACGGTCTTGTTAAAACCAGCTGGAAGCTGACATTCAGCTGCAGCTCCCTCTGTGTAGGTGACCCACATTGCAGCCAGCCAAGGGCTGGCTCTTCCAGGAATTGCACAGGGTGCAGGGAGAGCTGTTGAAAAGCCACAGGTTTCACGGCACCATTCAGAGATCAAGAATTCCCATTCCTGACAGGCTTGACCTAATGACATATTTAATCTGTCTAGGCTGAATAATTTCTCAAACACCCTATGTGCATTCCCAGGAAAACCCCAGAACTTCAGAGACGACTTCTCCCCAGAAGAGCAGGGGACTCACTGAGAGCAGGGGCTTGAGCTGCTCCAGAGCCTGGCGCACAAAGTCGCAGTGGGCCTCGGCATAGCTGTGGACACAGTTGGTGAAGAGGCCCTGGGCATACTGGTGGAACTTGGGCAGCTCGTCCAGCAGCTGGGCGTTCAGGGCCTCATAGTTGTTCCGGGCCGACTGCAGCTCCTCCAGAGTCTTCTTGTCCTTTAACTTCTCGGCCCGCTCTGTGCACTTATAGAAGTCCAGGAGCTTGTCAAAGCGTTTCTGGACCAGCTTGTAGGGCCCCGTAAACATGCTCAGTAACTGATTCAGGGGAGAGATGACGAGCCGCTGTGTCCTCTCCTTCTGTAGGGACAAGAAGGGCACGCTGCTCAGCTGGTTAGGATCCTGTATTTGTTGTTCTCCAGAACACCCTGCAGGCTGACTTTGCTACATGTCCTGTACCAGCTGCTTCGCTCCCAGCACACAAGCTAAACCCACACAGACCCAACAGCATTCTACTTCCCCAACCCCAGATGGACTTACATTTTCTATGAAATGTCTCAATTTGCAACTCTTCACCTAACAACTGGCACACACCAAGAGTTTACAAAACACGTTAATCCCACCTCAGCTACAGTTGATAACATTAAATGAATATGTTTGCATTACAAACCAGATCTGACAGTCTGTCTGATATCACTTATGTGTGTATCTATACAACTTGAATTTAACTTAAGATTTAGTTGTTACATAAACCTGGGGCAGAGAAACTTTCACATTCCTATAATACTTTTCTAATCATAATTTCTTGGTAATAACTGCTTTCACTTTTCAAAGGGTTTTTCTTTAATTCTTTCTAGAGGGACAGACATTGAGGGCAGGGTATTGACCTCATAAAGAACATAAACAGGCTCTTACTAAATCACTTCTAATAACATGTTACTATAGGAACACTAAGAGGAGCTCCTCAAGTACACATGCATTCTTTAGCCTCAAGCCTCCCAGAGACTCCAAGAAATGAGCAAACCCCACCCACTTCTTCCTACTTGGGACAAACAATCCCGTATTTATCCATTCAGAATTTCCAAGCAATTTGGCCTCAGTTCTTTTGCTATATTGTGCCATCTCAAAGACCTGTCTGTCAGTCTCTTAACTATTCCCAAATATTCCTTTTCAAATTATTACTCTATAGTCATTTTCTTTTGCTCAGAGTTATCCACAGCAATGCCAGATTAAAGTTTTCAGTTTTCCTTTGTTCCCTGAAACTTGGCTGATCACAAGCTATAAAAAAACCACTTGAATACATACAGGTCCTACCCGTTAACTATTTCAAAATCATGTTCTGAATATACAGCCTTGATATGAACACAGTGTGTCTTTGTGGAATTAACTTCCCGTGACCTGGATGTGAGAGATCAGGCTGGGAAGAGGGCCTGCCTATGAAAAGCAGGTTGAAGAGAGTCACTTACAAAACTAGTGAAGAGCTGGTCACTGATGTAGCGATGCACCTTCTCGAACTGCTCCAGGTCTCTGTGTCCCTTCTCCATGCACACATCCCACATGCTCATGGCAGCCACCACTTTCACACATGCTGATTCCTGGAGCCAGTTAGAAACACAGTAAGATCACACAGAACTTCCTAGCTTTCATCATTCATCCCAGATAGACAGTCTGGGACAAAAGGATTCCACAATTTAACATTTTCTCTCTGATGTAGTATTTTAGCTTTGAAATAAGCATGCTCTTGTAAAGTATGATTGACAGAGCACAGAGAAAAGTCTAAGACTTTTAATTATACAAAATTTGGTGAGGGGGATTTTTCTTTTCTTCAAAATGACCCCTCTTTGTTTGTAGCAATACTTTTTGCCTCAAGTCTATTTTGCTTATAATTAAGATAGCTAAACCCAGCACACCTTTTAAGTGAGGGGTTTTATCAGCTCTTCAGCTTTTCCCTGTGTCACTCATTTGAGGGTTCCTTAATTCATCAAGAAGTAAATTATCAAATTAGAGCGAAGAGGATTCCTGCAGGATGACGACAATGAACAATCACCTTTCCTTCTTCGAGTCTGAGCTCATGCTACCATCTTCTCAAAGACAGCTGCCCACCACCCACTCACAATTACAGCCCTGCTTCCTGCACTCGGACCCAGCTACTCCTCACTGCTCTCGCTCTGTGCTTTTCTTTGTCCCTGCAAAAATACTACGTGACAGACAATGTCATTTACTGTTTGTCTATTGTCTATCTCTGTCTCCCACGCCCCTAATGAAATTTAAGCTCCATGAAGGCAGGGGTTTTTGACTCAATTCTCATTTGTGGAATTAATGAACAAGTAAGTGAATGCACGGTAAACTCCTCCTGACTGATGCTGACAGTTTTTAAACCCCAGGCCGGTTTTCTTTGACTATTTGGGAAAATGCTGGATTTTTACCTTCACTAGTTTAACTTAAGGAATGCCTATTATTTTGGTATTAACTCAAAATCTAAATGTACTAAAAACTCCATTAATGTAGTCCAAGAGTAAATGAAATCTTTGAGCAAAAAAAATCAACGCCTCAAAGATCAGTGTGCTATTTTATTTTACATTCATAGACCTCTTATCTTTAAGTCCTCTATCTGCACATATAGATATAGCCAGTATTTTGTCAGAAGGATAAATAGAGTAATCTTTCTAATTCCTCCCAAGTGGGAGAACTAACATAAAACCCGATGTCCTCTTATATTCTTTGGAAGAGAAGTTGTGAAGTCCTAATGTATCAGTACACATGCAATGTAGATACCAAATTATACAGTCAGTGTCCCTCTGCTTATTTCTGCTAGTTCTCTCTCTACAGCTGATCCATCTAATTTTATTTCTCAAGGCTTTTCATTTTGAAAGGTCATGAAACTGTTCAGTATTTCCCCCTCAATTTCTATGGTTAATAGCCAGAACCAAATTGACCTGCCCATCAAATGGTTGCTAGATAAGTCAGGAGTTTACTATGCATTCATTTATTTATTCAGCAAGTAGTAACTGAAGTCAGCCATCAAAAAAGACAAAACTCCCTGTCTTCACGGAGCTACATTTTATGAGGGGTGCCAGGGAGGAGACAGAGACAATAGACAAATGTTAGTAAATTACACTGTTAGAAGGTGTCTTTGCAGTGACATAATGGCCAGCTGAGCCCAGATCATTCAACATTCATTCAACAATATGCTGGATAAGCAGGAAAGCAGAGAGAATTCATCACATGTGGTTCTAACTAGAGCAACATTTTTACCCACCCGGATATGCTGGAGGTAGAGAGACAGGTCTCGGATAAAAGATTTGATCAATCTTTCTTGCATTCGGAAGTTTTTTTCTGTTTCTTCAAATGCTTCGTCTTTTATCTGTTCAAAATAAACAAGTGCTGTCACCGGATTTGGACTCTCCCCAGATCTGCTTTACTGGCAAAGGTATCTTTCTTAAAAACATCTTTTGCTTCCATTTTAAAACCTTGATGTTTCCCTGAATCACATTGAGTTGAATTTAAACACCTCTCCGTCATTTTGGAAGACATCCATGTGCCATGCCTGCCTCCATGCCTCGCTTCCTCAGCTCCGGTGGCAATCTTCCCTCAGCCCACCTGCTCTCTTCGCCATTCCGGACACCTGCCCCATTTGCCTTTGTGACAAGCTGGTGCCTTTGCCCGTGTGGTCACCATGCTTGTACATCCTCCCCTCTCTCTGTGCCAAACCTGCCCCCTTCCCTTAAGGCTTAAACTAAACCTCTTGGCAACATGCTGCTTACTCCCAATGAAGTCTTGTTTTCTTAAGTACTACGGTGTGTAGAGAACAAACTGCAAAACTTAGCAACTGATTATTTCCTAGCTGGAATTTTCCATAATTGTATCACATATACACAGTACAGTAGAATGAAGTCTAGGACTTCAGATGGACTCTCAGCCCTGTCAATAAACTGCTTTTCAAAGCTATTTCTTGGACACCACATTTTTTATTTATGACAGAGGGTGTAGAGCTATGGTGATCTCTTCAATCCCTTTTAGCATAGTATGTCTACAAGTTTAATTTTGTCTCCACAACTAGATTATAAGCTCCTTGTAGGTGTTTAAAACCCCAATTACTACATGGTGTGGGGGATCACGGGGAAAACAGTGTAGCACAGAGAAGGCAAACAGTGAATCTGTGGCATCTTACGACACTGATGGACAGTGACAGTATTGGGGTATGGGCGGGGACTTGATATTATGGGAAATGTAGTAACCACATTGTTTTTTCATGTGAAACGTTTATAAGAGTGTATATCAATAATACCTTAATAAAAAATAAAATAAAATAAAACCCCAATTACTATTATTTAGTGACTGATTTGGCTTCTTGATCTGCTTTTGCGCACACTGTGAGCAGCCCACCGAGGCGCAAGAGGAGGGTCCACACCGCAGGACTTGAGAAAACAGGAGTTTCAGCTACATGCTGGCAAAAAGAGTTAAGTCTGAGCCTTCAGGGAAGGGGCCTCTTTGGCACAGGACCGGGTCCTGTACCTGCCAGCCAGCAAACAAGAGGCGCTGCTAAGAGGGGAACCTTGCCAGCGACACCAAGCAGGCTGCCAGCGTGCTGCCCCTTCAAGGGCAGGAATGTCACCTGTGGGGCAAAGCCAGTGAGGTGCTTCAGGTGGCTGCTGACGCGGTTGGATTTCTTGATGATGGAGCGGATGCTCAGCTTGGAGATCTTCTCCATCAGGCTGTCTTCATCACCCTTTCGGTACTTGAGGACTAGGGAGTGAGTCGATCCGTGAGTCATGAGAGACCTTTTCTGGGCTTGGACAGACTACACAACAAGCTACAGAAGGAGACTAACCGCCCAAGCAAGAGCTGGTGCTTGGCTTCAACGAGCTTGTAACTGAGTTGAGACAAAATATTAAGCCAGTCATCATTTATGGACAGACAGGCCCTCCAAAGAAAAGCAGAGAGACTCTGCAGAGGGTTAGAGACATGGAGGAAAGGTGGCAGAGCTGTAGGGAGAAGAGCCTAGGATGTGGAGTCAGGAAACTTGAGCTCAATACCTAGGCCCATGATTTCATCAAGGTGTGGCCTTAAGTAAGTCCCCTAACTTCTCTGAGCCTCATTTTTCTCTAGAAAAGAACAATACCTGCCTTAGAAGACCATCTGAAATGGCCTCACGTACAAATGAGATATTAATATCCACTCATCTCCGAGGTAAAATGCTATTCAGGAGTTAATGTGATTAACCGCTGTATCATACACCGGGCGCAACCTGCTGAGAAGTCTGGAGATAATAGCAGAAGGGTTGCAAGGAGAAGACTGTGTAGCAGCAAAAAGGCACACTTTCTGGTTGTAGGAGATGACATCACAGTAGGAGATGAGAAACTAGACAAAGGTGGATGGGCAGAAAATTTTAACAGCACAGGTAACATGGGCTGACAGTGGAGAGACAGAGATGACATGCAGAAGGCAGAGAAAAACAGTTTTAGATAAAGTGGGGAGAAGAGTGGAAAGACAAAGAGGTCACACTGCATTATAGATTCTTTGAGGATAGGGATAATAAATCAATTAAGCATGTCACCAAGCTATATACACTGACTGTTCAAATTACAACCTCAACAAGAGATCTGAGGAAAGTGAAAATAAATGGTTTGGTTTGTTCTACAATAAAAAGGAAGAGTGGGTAGTTTGGCAACTGACTAGATAGTTGGGAAGGTCTCGGACCAGCGACAATCCTGGAGAGGCAGGACTGATGGGACCCAGAGACGTGGGCAAACTAGGGTTTTCTGAAAGAAAACAAGAGATCCAAACTTCAGTGACTGCAACGAAATACCCAGCAAGACACAGAGGAAAGCAAATCCAGGCCTGGATTGAGAAGGGCTGCCTTCCAGGAGCTGAGAAGGCAGCCACCCATGACTGAAGGAACTCCGGCTCAGCCACTCTCTAACCAGGCTTCGTATCTCTTGGGAAAGACACTATTGCTAAAAGCTTCCCCTTAGATGCCCGATTTCCACTATGCCATGGCTGGGCTCTTATTGTTACTGCAGCTTTTCTTTCTCATACCGTGTTTTCCCCCAATTCTACTGTTTCTTCACCATAGCCCTATTGCCTACCACCTGCCCTGTCCATCTCTGGAGGGAGAGCATTCTCAAGGGTACACCTCTTTTCCAGCAAGCCTGCTTTCCTTACCCAGGTCCTTTCGACGCTTATATTCATTAATGTTCATGTTGATTTTCTTGACTGCCAGAACGGCACTGGTTAAAGGCACTTTGTCCGGGTGTGATTCTGGGGTGGAATTCAGCAACTCCATTAGCAGCAGCGGGTAACGCATTACCCTCTGCACTGGTTTGATGAGGAAGGAGCCCAGGTTAATATAATTTGTGCATCCCCTATAAAAGAAGAACAGACTTTAGTCAACTGTCAACAACACAGGGCCTATAAGTAGGATTTGTTATTCTTAAATATAGCTCTCTTCTTCCACCCTCCTTTCCAATTTTATTCATTCAACAAATAGTTACTGGGCATCCCATAAATACCAAGTACCGTTCTAGGTTCTGGGGATTTAGTAGTGGCCTGCCTTGGTGGAAGGAGAGGCAATAAATAAATATTACTTAAAGTATCATTTGGTGGTATGTGCTATGGAAACAATACAAGGTAGGTCTACTTCTAGGTTTCTGTTCATAAAGGAAGGAAGTAAAGAAATGAGCTTATGCCAAGGGAACTTACCACTCCTTGTACAGGCTCCTACAGGGCAGGGAGCATGGGAAAAAACAGACAGCTGATTAGAGAAAACGCTGATGCTGACTTCACATTCTCAGAGCATATTTTAGTTCAACTAATGCCCCGTAAGCGCACATGGAACATTTTCCAGAATAGACCACATACTAGGCCACAAAAAGAACCTCAGTAAATTCAAAAATATTGAAATCATACGAGCCAACTTCTCAGATCACAAAGGTATAAAACTAGAAATAAATTTTAGAAAGAAATAAAAAAGGCTCACAAATACATGGAGACTTAACATTCTCCTAATTAATCAATGGGTTGATGACCAAATCAAAACAGAAATCAAAGAATATATAGAGACTAATGACAACAACACAAAGCCACAACTTCTGTGGAATGCAGCAAAGGCAGTTCTAAGAGGAAAGTATATTGCAATCCAGGCCTATTTAAAGAAGGAAGAACATTCCAAAATGAATAGTTTAAAGACACAATTACTGAAATTGGAAAAAGAAGAACAAATGAGGCCCAAAGTCACCAGAAGGAGGGACATAAAAAAGATCAGAGAAGAAATAAATAAAATTGAGAAGAATAAAACAATAGAAAAAATCAATAAAACCAAGAGCTGGTTATTTGAAAAAATAAACAAAATAGATAAATCCCTAGCCAGACTCATTAAGAGAAAAAGAGAATCTACACACATAAACAGAATCAGAAATGAGAAAGGAAAAAAAAACGACAGATCCCCAGAAATACCAAGAATTATAAGAGAATATTATGAGAATCTATATGCTAACAAGCTGGAAAACAGAAGAAATGGACCACTTCTTAGAAAAATACAACCTTCCAAGACTGACCAAGCAAGAAACAGAAAAACTGAACAGACCAATCACCAGCAACGAAATTGAATTGGTAATCAAAAAACTACCTAAGAACAAAACCCCTGGACCAGATGGATTCACCTCTGAACTCTACCAGACATATAGAGAAGAAATAACACCCATTCTCCTTAAAGTTTTCCACAAAATAGAAGAGGAGGGAATACTTCCAAACTCATTCTGTGAAGCCAGCATCATTCTAATACCAAAACGAGGCAAAGACCTCACCAAAAAAGAAAATTACAGAGCAATATCTCTGATGAACGTAGATGCAAAAATACTCAACAGAATATTAGCAAACCAAATTCAAAAATATATCAAGAGGATCATACACCATGA
>JAVSCE010010554.1:0-28858 GCA_032199065.1 Smutsia gigantea | reverse complement strand
ATGATGTTGATGGATTTTGAAATGTTGTACCATCCTTGCTTCCATGGGATGAATCCCACTTGATCATGGTGTATGATCCTCTTGATGTATTTTTGAATTCGGTTTGCTAATATTTTGTTGAGTATTTTTGCATCTATGTTCATCAGGGATATTGTTCTGTAATTTTCTTTTTTGGTGAGGTCTTTGCCCGGTTTTGGTATTAGAGTGATGCTGGCTTCATAGAATGAGTTTGGAAGTATTCCCTCCTCTTCTATTTTTTGGAAAACTTTAAGGAGAGTCGGTGTTATTTCTTCTCTATATGTCTGGTAGAATTCAGAGGTGAATCCATCAGGCCCGGGGGTTTTGTTCTTGGGTAGTTTTTTGATTACCAATTCGATTTCGTGGCTGGTGATTGGTCTGTTTAGTTTTTCTGTTTCTTGCTTGGTCAGTCTTGGAAGGTTGTATTTTTCTAAGAAGTTGTCCATTTCTTATAGGTTTTCCAGCTTGTTAGCATATAGGTTCTCATAATATTCTCTTATGATTCTTTGCATTTCTGTGGGGTCCGTCGTGATTTTTCCTTTCTCATTTCTGATTCTGTTTATGTGTGTAGATTCTCTTTTTCTCTTAATGAGTCTGGCTAGGGGTTTATCTATTTTGTTTATTTTTTCGGAGAACCAGCTCTTGGTTTTATTGATTTTTTCTATTGTTTTATTCTTCTCAATTTTATTTATTTCTTCTCTAATCTTTATTATGTCCCTCCTTCTGGTGACTTTGGGCCTCATTTGTTCTTCTTTTCCAATTTCAGTAATTGTGTCTTTAGACTATTCATTTGGGAATGTTCTTCTTTCTTTAAATAGGCCTGGATTGCAATATACTTTCCTCTTAGAACTGCCTTTGCTGCGTCCCACAGAAGTTGTGGCTTTGTGTTGTTGTTGTCATTAGTCTCCATATATTCTTTGATTTCTGTTTTGATTTGGTCGTTAACCCATTGATTAATTAGGAGAGTGTTGTTAATCTCCATGTATTTGTGAGCCTTTTTGATTTCTTTCTAAAATTTATTTCTAGTTTTATACCTTGGTGATCTGAGAAGTTGGTTGGTAGGATTTCAATATTTTTGAAATTACTGAGGTTCTTTTTGTGGCCTAGTATGTGGTTTATTGTGGAAAATGTTCCATGTGCACTTGAGAAGAATGTGTATCCTGTTGCTTTTGGGTGTAGAGTTCTGTAGATGTCTGTTAGGTCCATCTGTTCTAGTGTGTTGTTCAGTGCCTCTGTGTCTTTACTTATTTTCTGTCTGGTTGATCTGTCCTCTGGAGTGAGTGGTGTGTTGAAGTCTCCTAAGATGAATGCATTGCTGTCTATTTCCTCCTTTAATTCTGTTAGTATTTGTCTCACATATGCTGGCGCTCCTGTGTTGGGTGCATATATATTTATAATGGTTATATCTTCTTGTTGGACTGACCCCTTTATCATTATGTAATGTCCTTCTTTATCTTTTGCTACTTTCTTCGTTTTGAAGTCTATTTTGTCTGATACAAGTACTGCAACACCTGCTTTTTTCTCTTTGTTTTTTTGCATGAAATATCTTTTTCCATCCCTTCACTTTTAGTCTGTGTATATCTTTGGATTTGAGGTGAGTTTCTTGTAGGCAGCATATAGATGGGTCTTGCTTTTTTATCCATTCTGTTACTCTGTGTCTTTTGATTGGTGCATTCAGTCCATTTTCATTTAGGGTGATTATTGATAGATATGTACTTCTTGCCATTGCTGGCTTTAGATTCGTGGTTACCAAGGGTTCGAGGGTTGCTTCTTTACTATCTAACAACCTAACTTAACTTTCTTGTTAAGTTATTGTAAACACAGTCTGATGTTTCTTTATTTCTCTCCCTTCTTATTCCTCCTCCTCCATTCTTTTTATACCAGGTGTTTTATTCTTTGCCTTTAGTTAGTATTTGGATGGTCTGCTTTCTTTGCTATGATTTTATTTTCTCTGGTGACATCGTTTTAGCCTTGGGTGTGCTTCCATCTAGAGCAGTCCATCTAAGATATCCTGTAGTGGTGGTTTAAGAGAAGCAAACTCTCTCAACTTTCGTTTGTCTGGAAATTGTTTAATCCCTCCATCATATTTAAATGATAATCGTGGTGGATACAGTATTCTTGGTTCGAGGCCCTTCTGTTTCATAACGTTAAATATATCATGCCATTCTCTTCTGGCCTGTAAGGTTTCTGTTGAGAAGTCTGATGATAGTCTGATAGGTTTTCCTTTGTAGGTGATCTTTTTTCTCTCTCTAGGTGCCTTTAATACCCTGTCCTTATCTTTGATCTTTGCCATCTTAATTATTATGTGTCTTGGTGTTGTCTTCCTTGGGTTCCTTGTGTTGGGAGATCTATGAGCTTCGGTGGACTGCGAGACTACTTCCTTCCCCAACGAGGGAAAGTTTTCAGCAATTATTTCTTCAAAGACACCTTCTATCCCTTTTTCTCTCTCTTCTTCCTCTGGTACTCCTATAATGCGAATATTGTTCCATTTGGATTGGTCACACAGTTCTCTTAATATTCTTTCATTCCTAGAAATCCTTTTATCTCTCTCTGCCTCAGCTGCTCTGTACTCCTGTTCTCTGTTTTCTGTTCCATTAACAGTCTCTTGCATCTCATCCATTCTGCTGTTAAGCCCGTCGATTGCTTGTCTGATTTCTGCATTGTCTTTCCTCAGTTCCCTCACTTCCTCCCTCAGCTCTTGCACATTTCTCTGTAGGTCCATCAGCATGGTTATGACTTTTATTCTGAATTCTTTTTTTTTTTTTTTTTGCATTTCCATCCCTTCAGACTCCTTCTCTGGGGTTGTCTGGTTGATTTTGGTCTGAACCATATTCCTCTGTCTTTTCATGGCTATATAATTGGTCACTGATAGTTGCCACATATGTCAGCTGGGCTCTTGAAGACTTTAAAAAGAGAAGAAAAAAGGAAGAAAAGAATAAAGAAAGAAAAGAACAAAACAAAAAAACAAAACAAAAAACAAAAAATGCCCACCGGACGTAGATTCTGTGGGAATGCTCTAGGTGGCGCTATTGCCCCACTATTCCACAGCTGTGACTGCGCCGCTCCGCAGGGCCCTTTATCACTCTGGCAGGGGTGGGAACGAATAGGAGGCTGTTGATCTCAGTGAGAAGTGTTAAGTATGGCTACGCTTCCTCAGTCGCCAGCTAAGGCATCTGAAACTGCCCAGGACTCCCAGCCTGCTGGGCTGAGTGTGCTGGGGCGATCCGGCTCCTCCGCTGGGCTCCTGTCTCTTTAAGACTGCTGAAGAAAGCGCGCGTTTTTTTTTTCCTTCCTGGGAGCCGGCTGCAAGCACCCTGGCGCGTTCCCCGCTCAGATCCTGCCCCTCTGTCTCTCCAATCTCTGCTGCACTGTGCAATGTGGGTCAGCGCTCCCCGCGCAGATCACCGGGGCTGGCTACTTCGCGGGGTGCACTTCCACTCCCTCCCGGCTCTGAATCCTCTCCTCCCGCCGGTGCGCTGGGGTGGGGGAGGGCTCGGGTCCCGCCGGGTCGCGGCTCCGTATCTTACCCGCCTCTTGGGGTGCCGAGTCCTCTCGGGTGTAGCTGCACGCTGTGCGCTTTCCTGTGTAGTCTCGTCTCTCTTTTAGGAATAGATGTATTTGCTGTGTTTTCGTAGATAAATATAGTGTTGGGAGGACATTTCTGCTGCCGTACTCACACCGCCATCTTCCCGGAAGTCTCTTCTGTTTACTTTTATCACCATCCTGAGATTTTCATATGTAATGTTACATTTACTCTGTGGTCTATAACTGTAGTTAATATCTTTCATCACCCAATAGTTATTTGGGAGAATATTACTGAATACTTTGTTTAAACATTTGTTATTAGTTTCTCATTTTATTGCACTGTAGTCATAGGATATTGCTTATGGATTTCTTCTTCATACTATTTATTGTGTCCATTATTGTGTCTCAGAATATGTTCAGTGATTGAATAGACTGCTTTCACATTTTGTAGGAAACAAAACTATTGATATATGCCCCTTCACACTAATATTTACATTAAAATCACAACTGTCCTGGTTTATTTTGTATCTACTTTATCTGTCTTAGATTAATAGTGTCAAATCTATCTCGATTTGGTTTCTGTCATTTTCCCTGTTGTGTGTGTGCACGCACATGTGTTTGTATTTGTATTTGATCCTGTCATTCCTTCTTTGATTGATTGATCCATTCAATAAATGTTTACTAAAAGCCTCTTGTTGGGCCAGCATTGATATAAAGGGAACAATAGACCAGTGCCTTGCTCTCATGAAATTTATATTCTATTGTAAGGAGTAGCGAGGAGATGAACATAAAGAAAGCAGATAAAAAATAAGATAATCTCAGATGATATTCAGTTCTATGAAGTACATAAAACAGAATAATACAATAGAGGGCAGCCAGAGTAGGTATTATACAACTTTAAACAGAATGTGAAGAGAAGGCACCTCTCAGAAGGTGACCTTTGAACCTGCCCCTAAATCATGAAAAAGCTCTGGAGGAAATGTTTACTGGGGAGAGGTAATAACAAGTTCCAGTGCCCTGAGGTGCAACAAGCTTGACTAGAGCTTGGTGGGCAAGGGGAGTGTAGTTGGAGATGAGGTTGAAAATGGTGGGTAGAGACCAGCTTTATAGGACATCGTAGACTCTGAGTTGGGATATAGGTTCAGCAGGATGTGACTGAGACAATAGCAGTTGTTCAAACAGAAAAGAAGCTGATACCACTTCTGTGTTAGTCTCCTCTTGTAGAACTGTGTAACTCTGTTCTGCTGCTCCTTGGGCTCCATCTGGTTCATTGCTCCTAAGTGCTAGGGTGCTGCCCTCTCCATGTGCTTTCATCCACATTGCAGCCATCAGAAACGGAGTGTGTCTTTGAAGAAGTCCCACACATCACTTCTACTTATGTCCCATTGGCCAGAAGTCAGTCACATGGCCTGCCGTCGGTCATGTTACCACACCCAGCCACAAGGCATACTGAGAAATGTAGTCTTTATAGTCTTTATTCTGGACAGCCATGTTCCCAGGTTTTAAAATTTAAGGGTCTTGCTTTTAAGCAAAATTAAGAAAGAATGAATTGATATTTAGGGAAGAGCTCTGTGTCTCAGTTCCCATCAAGACAAGGAGTTGGATATGGTTTTATGTAGAAACAGTACTCATTGGAGTGTTTTAAGCAATGGAATAACATAATCTGATCTATGTGCAAATGACATCATTGTTGCTGTGTGGAAGGAGCATGGAGGCAAGCATGGAATAGGTGGTTCAACTGAGTATTTCAGGAGTCAGAGAGACATGCTCATGGCTTGCTCTAGGACGGCAGCAGCTGAGGTTATGAGAAGCAGAAAGGCACAGGCTTTATATTGGAGATGGAGCTATTCACTAAATAAAACTGTGAAATGTTCATTATGTATCCATTATTACCATTTATACCTACATATAACCTTCTTAGCCTATCCACTATTTTTGTCTTGAGTGCTCCTTTTCTGATACTAATGCTAAGCTCATCTTAATTCCTTCTATTGTTTTTACTGGGTATATCCTAATTCATCCTTTTCCTTTAAAGAAATTCTACTTTTATAGGTGTCCCTCTTTTTATAAGAATCATAGAGTCAGATTTGCTTTTGTAAGCCACTCTGAGAGAAGTTTTCTTTTGAAAGAGTGATTTAGTCCATTGGCAATCCTTTTATAATGGGTGTTCATTCACAGTTCAATGGTCCTATATTACTCTTTTTGGTTTTAAGCTATGTTCTTTGTTTTCTGTATTTTGCTACATTGATTGTTTTGTATACCTTATTTTCTAAATTAAAGATAGCTCTGTTTGTTATAATCCTTTTACTGATTTTTACCTGTATGAATATATTTTTAAATGATATTTGTCTGAATATTAAAATCAAAAGAATAAATAATTTCCGAATTTTCCTAAAAGAAAAATTGAATTGAATCTGGCATTATGTATTCTGGTTTTTAATACTTCTTTATTGAAATGGCTGTAGATATACATGCAGTTATATAAAATAATTCAGAAAAATCCCATATATACCCCACCCAATTTTCCCCAATGGTAGCATTTTGCAAAGCCATAATACAGCATCATAAATGGGATTTTGACATTAATAAAATTCACCAATATTCTTCAGGTCTCCCCAGTTTTCCTTGTACTCATGTTTGTGTGTGTACATGTTTACTGCCATACATTTTATCATCTGTGTAGGTTTTGTGTATCCACCACGACAATCTAGATAAACTGTTCCACTTACCTCTCCCCATCTCTGCCTGCTGCCAACCAGCAATCTGTTTCTCAATTCTAAAACTTGGTCATTTGAAAATATTTTTTATAAATGGAGTCATATAGTAGGTAACCTTTTGATTGACTTTTTTTTCACTCAGTATAATATCCTTGAGATTCATTCAAGTTGTCAGCATGAATAGTTTGCTCCTTTCTATTGCTGAATAGTACATCATAGTATGCATGCACCACAACTTATTTAACCATTCGCCTATGAAGAACATCTGGACTGTTTTACTATTATGGACTATTATGAAGAAAGCTGTTATTAACATTTGTGTGCAGGTTTTTGTGTAAACTATGTTTTCATTTCTCTAAGATAAATGCCCTTGAGTACAATTGCTGGATCTTAAGGCAATAACATGTTTAGTTTTAATAAAAAACTACCAAATTATTTTCCAGAGTGAGAGTAATATTTTACATTCTTACCAGCAATATGTGAGTGATCCAGTTTCTCCATATCCTCATTGGCTTTGGTATTCTCATTCTTTCTATTTTAGCCACTCTGATGGGTGCGTTGTGGTATCTTATTGTTTAATTTGCGTTTCCCTGATGGCTAATCTTTTCCAATACTTATTTGCCATCTATATATCCTCTTCTGTTCACGTCTCTTGTCCATTTTCTAATTGGATAGTTGTTTTTGTTTTGTTCTGTTTTGTTTTGTTTTACTATTGAAATTTGACAGTTCTTTATATATTCTAGGCATTACTTATTTGTTGGATATGTTGTTTGCAAATACCTTCTCCCAGGACATAACTCATCTTTTCATCCTCTTTACATGGGCTTTGGCAAAGCGAATGTTTTTAATTTTGATAAACATTCATCAAAATGCTTCTGGTGTCAAGTCTCAGAACTCTTTGCCTACCCCTAGATCACAGAGATTTTTCTCTTATTTTTTTCCTAAAAGTTTTATAGTTTTACATTTTATATTTGTTTGTGATTCACATTGCATAAATTTTTATAAGATATAATGTTTAAGTCACAGTTTATTTATTCTTGCCTATGGATACCCACTTGCTCCAGCATTATTTTTGAAAAGACTCTCCTTTGTCCTTTGAAAAAGCTCTGACAACTTTGTCAAAAATCAGTTGAGCATATTTATGTGTGTCTATTTCTGGGCCTCTAGTCTTTTTCATTGCCATATGTGTCAATTCCTCTGCCAATACCACACTATTTTGAATAGTGTAACTATGTAGTAAGTCTTAATATCAGGTAAGTGATTTCTCCCACTTTATTCTTTCCTGTCAAGATTGTTTTAGCTATTCTAGGTCCTGTGTTTTCCCATATAAATTCTTGAATAAGCTTGTTTATGTCTACTAGAACTTCATGAGAATTTTGATAAGAATTACATTAAACCTATAGATGAATTTGGGGAGAATTGACATCCTTATTATGTTGAGTCTCACACTCCATGAACACAATATGTCTTCCCACTTATTTAGGACACTTTGATTTCTTTCATCCACAATTTATACTTTTCAACATCCAGGTCCTATACTTGTCTGAACAAGTGTATGTCTCAGTATTTCATCTTCTTTGGAGCAAATACCCATGCTCATGATTGATAAATAGAAATGTGAACTTGCTGAACTTATTTGTTCCAAGAGGGGTTTATTCATAGATTGATTGAGATTATAATGTGATCTGCAAATAGAGACTGTCTTATTTCTTTCCAATCTGTACCCTTTTTATTTCCTTTTGTTACCTTATTAAGCTGGCTATAGCTTCTGGTTTTATGTTGAATAGCAGTGGAGAGCGTAAACATTTTGGGCTTATTTCCAGTCTTATGGGGAAAGCATTCAGTCTTCTAATTCTTTCATGTTATATTGTTTGGTATAGAATTTTTATAGTTGCATTTTTCCAAGTTCAATTAATTCTCTCTCTATTCCTAACCAGCTAAAAGTTTTTATCATGAATAATCTGTGTCAGTTGATATGATTATAAGATTTTTCTTCTTTAGTTTTTTGATATGGTGATTTTTGACTATTAATCCAGGCTTGCATACCTAAAATGAATCTCACTTGGTTGTGGTGTATAATTATTTTTATACATTTTGGATGTAGTTTGCTAATATCTTATTGGGATTCTTATATCTGAGTTCATGAAGAATATTGGTGGTAGTTTCTTCTTTTTTTGTACCATCTGTCTTGTTTTGGTATCAGGCCTCATCAAATGATTTGGGAAGTGTTTGTCTCTTATTTTTTGGAAGAGAGTGTGTAAAATTGTGTTAATTCATATTTAATGTTTGGTAGGATTCTCCAGTAAAACTAACTGGGTTTGGAGATTTCTTTTTTCCAAGACCTTTTAAATTCAATTTCCTTCATGCTCACAGCACTATTCAGATATCTATTTCATCTGCTTGAGTTCTGGGTAATTTGTGACTTTGAGGAATTGGTTCAATTCTTATAACTTGTTGCATTTAGGAATGTAAAGTTGTTCACAGTGTTCCCTTATTATCTTTTTAATGGCTGCAGGATTTATAGTGATCTCCCGTATTTCATCCCTGATATTGGTGATTTGTGTCTTCTCTCTTCATTTTTTGTCACTCTTGCTAGAGGTTTGCAAATTTTATTCATTTATTCATTTTTTCAAAGAATCTACTTGTTGTGTTTCATTGATTTTCTTTGTTTTCCTGTTCCCAATTTCATTGGCTTTATTATTATGTTTATTATTTTCTTCTTTCTGCCTGCTTTGGGTTTTTTGGTTTGATTTTTGTTTTTCTCTTTTACTAGTTTCTTGCTGTAGGAACTTAGACTACTGATTGATGTTATATTTTCATTTTCATTCAATTATCCATATTTAATTTCCTTTTAACTGTCTCTTTTGAGCCATGGATTATTTAGAAGTATGTTGTTAAATTTCCATGTATTTTCCTAGTGTCCTTCTGTTACTGGTTTCTGGCTGAGTCCATTATGGTCAGAGAACACACTCTGTGTGATTTCAATTATTTAAAGTTTTGAAGTTTGTTTAAAAGCCTCAGATATTGACAGCTACATGTAAGAGAATGAAACTGGACTACTGTCTAACCCCATACACAAAGGTAAACTCAAGGTGGATCAAAGACCTGAATGTAAGTCATGAAACTCTAAAACTCTTAGAAAAAAATATAGGCAAAAATCTCTTGGACATAAACATGAGTGACTTCTTCATGAACATATCTCCCTGAGCAAGGGAAACAAAAGCAAAAATGAACAAGTGGGACTATATCAAGCTGAAACGTTTCTGTACAGCAAAGGACACCATCTAAAAAGACATCCTAAAGTATGGGAGAATATATTCATAAATGATGTATCCGATAAGGGGTTGACATCCAAAATATATAAAGAACTCACGCACCTCAACAAACAAAAGCAAATAGTCCAATTAAGAAATGGGCAGAGGACATGAATAGACACTTCTCCAAAGAAGAAATTCAGATGGCCAACAGGCACATGAAAAGATGCTCCACATCACTAATCATCAGAGAAATGCAAATTAAAACCACAATGAGATACCACCTCACACCAGTGAGGATGGCCAACATCCAAAACACAAACAACAAATGTTGGTGAGGATGTGGAGAAAAGGGAACCCTCCTACACTGCTGGTGGGATTGCAAATTAGTTCAACCATTGTGGAAAGCAGTATGGAGGTTCCTCAAAAAACTCAAAATAGAAATACCATTTGACCCAGGAATTCCACTCCTAGGAATTTACCCTATGACTGCAGCAGCCCAATTTGAAAAAGACATATGCACCCCTATGTTTATCGCAGCACTATTTACAATAGCCAAGAAGTGGAAGCAACCTAAGTGTTCATCAGTAGATGAATGGATAAAGAAGATGTGGTACATATACACAATGGAATATTATTCAGCCATAAAAAAAAAACAAATCCTACCATTTGCAACAACATGGATGGAGCTAAAGGGTATTATGCTCAGTGAAATAAGCCAAGCCGAAAAAGACAAGTACCAAATGATTTCACTCATATATGGAGTATAAGAAGAAAGAAAAAAACTGAAGGAACAAAAAAGCAGCAGACTCACAGAACCCAAGAATGGACTAATAGTTACCAAAGGGAAAGGGACTGGGGAGGATGGGTGGGAAGGGAGGGATAAGAGGGAAAAAGGGGCATTACAATTAGCAGATGTAATGTCAGGGGGGCACGGGGAGGGCTGTACAACTCAGAGAAGACAAGTAGTGACTCTATAGCATCTCACTACGCTGATGGACACTGACTGTATTGGGCTTGGTGGGGGGGACCTGATGAAGGGGGTAGTTTAATCACCATAATATTGCACATGTAATTGTAGATTAATGATATCAAAATAAACTTAAAAATAAATAAATAAATAAATAAAGTAAAAAAAATAAGTAAAAGCCTCAGATATGGTCTGTCTTTATAAATTTCTACGAACACTTTTAAAAATGCATTTTCTGCTGTTGTAGTGTCGAGTGTTCTATGTATGTCAATTGGATCCCACTGTTGATTATGCTGTTAAGATCCTTTATGTCTTTGCTGATTTTTTCTCTAGCAAGTCTGTCATTTGCTAAGGGGAGATATTGAAGTCTACAGCAATAATCATGACTTTGTCTATTTCTCATTTAAGCTCTACCCATTGTTGCTTTATATATTTTGAGCCAATCCACTGGTATCAACATTATAGCTCTTTGAGTGGAGTGTGAAAACAGCACTTCCATTTAGATCCTTTTACTTTCTCACTTTTAAATATCACTGCCTTGAGTATCAGATGATGTTATAATTTTTGTCTCAATCTTTAAATATGATATATAAAACTTAGGAAAAGGATAGTTTATTGTATGTACCCATATTTCTACACTTTCTGTTATTCCTTCTTCCTTCTTGATGCTCCAAAATTCTTTCTTTTATCATTTCCTTTTTGTTTGAAGAACCTCCTTTAGGTAGTCTCTTATCAGACTTACAATGACAAATTCTGATGGTTTCTCACTAGCTGGTTTCCAGGATTTTCCAGAGTTTTAGTTTTTTGTTGAATTATGTCTTGGAATGGATTTATTTGGGTTTATCCTATTGAAGATATGAACATCTTGAATTTGTAGGTTTGTGTTTTTTACCAAATTTGAAAAATTTTGGCCATTACTTCTTTGAAAAGTTTTTCCTCACCACTTTGTTATATCCTCTCCTGGGACTTTGATGAGTGTTGGATCTTTTTTATTGCCTCATAGGCCCCATTATTATTATTTTTTAGTCTGTTTTTGTTTTATTGTTCATATTGCCTAAACTCTATTGATCTATCCTTGAGTTCACTGATTCTAATCTCTGTCATCTCTACTCCAACAACTTTTTATTTCTCCAAGTGTATTTTTCAGTTGTATGATTTCCATTTGGTGTTTTTTGATAACTTCTATTTCCTTGTTGGGATTTTCTCATTTTTCATTTGTTTTAGGAGAACTTGCGATTGATTTTTATGACAGCTTCTTTAAACTCCTTGTCATGTAATTCCAACATCCGATTCATCTTAGTGTCAGTACCCATGAAGTGTCTTTTCTCAGTCAAGTTGTGCTTTTGTTGGTCCTTGATACGATGGGTGATTTTCTGTTACATCCTGGAGGTTTTGCCTAACATATCAGAACATATCTGGGTTCTATTTAGATGTTTTATTTTTGTAGGCAGCCACCTTGTTTAGGATTAGCATGCCGGTCTGGGCTTCCTTTTGTGAGCTGCGGTTATGAGGACAGCTTCGTTTCAGAGCCTTTGTGGTGAAATCTTGGTCTGCTCGGTTTACCTGGTGCTGTGGGGCTCCCGCATGTTCTTACGGTGCTTGAGGCGTGGAAAGGATTTCCTTAGGCCAGGATGACAGGTGTCTCTCCTTTTGGGTCGTAGACCCTCAGGCAAGAATGGAGAGGTTTCCTGAGCCATGCACATCTTGCGGTTGGATTCTTCTCTGCCTGGGGGAGACAAGAGTACTTCCCAGGCCAGGGGCTTGTTGAGATCCATCTGATCCAATGGGTCCATTTTGCTGTTGCCTCCAGTCTCTGGGCAGGGCTACAGAGTGTCAGGCCCAAGGGGCTGTGTGGGCTTGGCCCCTCGTTTGGATGAAGGTTCCCCTTGCTGGAGCCATCCTATTACATCACTGCATGGGAGGGGAATTCAGAAGGAGAGCACTTCTCTTAGCTGTTTGTTTTTAGTGGAGCCCCTGGTGGATCCCCGTTGCCCATTGTGAGCTTTCCTGGTGTTGCCTGAGGGACGCCTGTTCAGTCTGGGGAGAAATGTGCTCACCCAGGCTGTCTCCTGCTGCTAGGCTGAGGGATAGGAAATGAAGGGTCTGGACTGCCACTTCCGTTGGGTGGGTGGATGTGAGATGTCCTGCCTCCGTTATTCCTCCAGCGCTGGATCTTGAACTGGTTTACCATCCCTTGGCAACTTTGGGAGTTCTTCTTTGGCTATCCTTTACATTATTCACATGGGCTCTAGTTACTTAGAAGGGAAGCAGGGAGAAATGGGTCTATAACATGTAGTCGAAGCCCCATTATAATTAAATATCTCTTTAATCATTTAATATTCTTCTTTCAGAATATTTTTGGCCTTTGTGTTTAGCTTTGTATCCACATTTAGAACAGTTAATTTTATTTATCCCTAGAAAGTTTTTATTTACACTTTTCATTCCTGTATACACTAAGTTTGAATTGTTGATTATATTTCATCTGTCATTTGGTTGGAAAGTTTTTTTTTTGTAATTTTTCATAGTGGGGATCAGAGATATATTTTTCAAGCCCTTTTCATATTTGAAAATATTCTTCTGTTAACTTTGCTCATGAAACAAAAGTAGGGTTAAATATAGAGTTCTCAAGACACAAAATGTTAACCCCACTATCCCAGAACCATTTTTCACAGAATCCTACTTTTTCAAGAGAAAACTGAAGTTCCTTGTGCAAATAAATTGTAGAAATGACTTTTATTTCATCTGGTTCATCTCTTGGAGATCCATAAAGTACATCAGCTTAATAAAAACTTGGATATAGCCTTCATTTAACAGACTTGTTTAATTTTTAGCCTATTGTTTCTCAAATGACGCAGTGATGATGGTGGAATCTCTTTTTGTGTTTTCCCTATTTGTATCCATATCCTCAATGCTGTCAGTTATAAATAAAAGAAAATCTAACTATGGATTAAACAGTAAAGGCATAGATTTACCTTAACAGTAAGTCTGGAGTCAGCCATCAGGATGGGAGCAGAGGCTGGGTGACAGTATCCCGCACCTCCTTCTTCCATCCTCAGCATATTGAAAGCTCATCTTCACCCATGTTGCCTTCTGGCTGCAAGATTGCAGCTCCAACTTCAGTTCAGACACCAGAACCATATTAGAAATGGGGTAGACATGGCAGCAAAAGGCCTTTTTTTGTGATAATGGTTCTCTTATAAGCAAAAGGAAAACTTTCTCACAAGACTCTTAGCAGGTTTTCCCTTTAATTTCATTGGCCAAAGCAGAATTACACATCTACTCTTAGCTGCAAGGGAGGCTGAGAAATGGGTACCTGGCAGGGAGGAATGTGATAGCTCACATTGCGTAGATCTGCTATGATCCACTATAGGGGCTTGACTCATTGTTCCCAAACCAAGTCAGGTTTCTCTAGGAAAGGAAGATGGGAGGCAGGCTTTGCTGTAAATGGTGCCCCCACAACCTTCCTGTAGTAAAATGGCAGGCAGAATCCATTACTGGGAATGGATATGGGTGACCCATGACCTTCAATGTAATTTTAATTTTGCTCTTGGCTTTTGAGTTTCTTTACATTCTCTTTCCTCTTACTTAAGTCTTTTTATGTTTCTTACCTTATTTCAGCATTTTTCTCCTCCTATCCCTTCCTGTTTCTGTTCTGTTGTAACCAAATCCCCTTGGATGTTTTTAACACTCTAAACTATTTTAAAGTATCATCATTTTTGGGGAACAGCTATTTTTTTGAGAGAGAGTTTTCCCCTCTTATCAGGGTAATGTTTATTTTCCCTTGTTTTTTGTTATCTGTTCAGAAGTACTATGTTAAGATCTTTTGTCTAATCCACATTTTTCCAGCATCCTGTGATTTGTCACAGAGCGAGAGGCTATTTTGCCTGGTTCCCTAATTTCTCTGGGCCTGTGTTTTTCCTCCTGTGGCTCAGAGGGTATAGTTGGCAACTTCGCTCTGCCACCATCCCCAGGAACATGGCCAGTAGTGGAAATCCCTCCCAGATTGTGGCCTGTGGTCGTCTCTCATCCTCAGTTCACAGTTGGCACTGACTGTCTTTCCTTTTTATTTATTTCTGTGTGTATTCTTTGGGGAAATTAGCAAGGAAATCTAGTTGACTCTGGGCCAGCACTCATATCCAGCTGGTGGATACATGGGAAATTCCCAGTGAGACGTGTGCAGTAATCGGAAAAAGCACAGGGCTTTCAAGGCAAATAGCTTTACTCCCAGCTCTGCCTCTTGCTTGCTGTGTGATGGTAAGCCCATTACTGTACCTCTTGGAGCCTCGGCTTCCTCAGCCACAATGGGAATACCTATGTTCCAGGGCTGCTGTGGGGATAAAATGGGATACCAAAGCTGAGGTGCACAGCACACTGTCCCTCTCACTGTGTGTTCAGACCCCTTCCTCCTGTTCTCCATGCTCTGCAGAAATGGTAAGCAACAAGTTGAACTTGTCAACCAGCTCTGCTCTCATGACCCAGATCCTGGGCTGGGCTTGTACTGCATTTTCATAGGAGGGTCTGCTTCATATTTAGAGACACATTCCACATGAACTGTGGGCTGGGGATGCTGAGTATCCTTCCTGAGACACCCCTCTGCCACCTTTTCTCTTCCCGACAGGACATGCCCATGTGCCTTTGGAGAGGCACTGAGTGTGAGGGTTAGGGTCATGGGCTGTAGTGAGTACAGATCTGCCTCTTTTGAACCATAGGACCAGAGTCCACCCCCTTCTCCTCCTCTCTGCTTCATTTCCCTCATCTCTAAAGCAGGGACAGTGCTATTCTAGCCTCATAGGGTTCACTGAGCTGTGTAACACCCTTTGGGCACTCCCTGACACACAGCATGGTGTCAGTGTTTGCTGGGGGTGTTGGTGACAGTGGCGCGATGAGGATGGTAGGCGTCACCCTCACGGCCCTTAGAGCCTCCTGCTGCGTGCTGGGCTCGCCGGCCTGGTGCAGCCTCCCCGTGCTGCCAGCCCTCCTCCCTGTCCCTGTGGCTGTGGGACCCCGGAGCTGGGGCTGATTCCCTCCGCGTCTGTCTTCTCCTACAGCAGTCGCCCTCTCCACGCCCGCCTATATTCGCCCAACGCTGAGAGAGATGAAGGATGGAGACTGCAGAGTCTCTGTCCTTGGAGACACTGAAAAAGAGACAAGCCCGCCATCTGGAAAGGTTTAGACATTTATCTGCCTAAAGGCAAGACGGGGAACAGAGTGATCCTTCAAGGTCATGCCTCTGCTTAAAATCTTTCAAGGACTCCACTACTCCCCCAGGACAGAGTCCAAATTCCAAAACCTGTTCCTGTCTGCCCTGCTTCCCTCCTTCAGCCCAGGGTCCCCCACAGCATGCTCACAAGCCTGCAGAATTGCCCACTCCTCGCCCCTCCGCACCCTCCCACTGGCTCTCACCTTTGCCCAAACAGCCCCTGCCTTCCTGCCTCCTCCTACACCTGGGGAAGCCCTAGCGCCCTCACCCCGATGCAGCCTCACTGAGGCAACAGCCCCCTGCCCTGGCCCTGGGGCCCTGCTCCCCTGTCCTCACACCGTCCTGTGTCAGCTTGGGCCCCAGCAGCGACCTGCCCACCCAAAGCCAGTGTTTTCTTGGGGTACCAGGATCCTGAATAAGCACCACTTGTGACACGATCAAAGCACAGCTTTCCTTGTGTCCTCTATTGCCCCTTAAAACACATCCAGTCACAGTCATGTCACTCTGCCCCAAGATAAAAACCCTGGTGGGCCTGTGATTTTTGTTCACAAGACAATATTTCACTCATGCAGAGAAGTCTGGAGCAAATATAACAAACACGGTGTTAAATAACAAAGCAGCCACAGTGACTGAATGGTAATGTGATACAATATTTGCTTTGGAATTTCTTAAGAAATGAAATATTATGGGCCTGCTCTCATGTTCCTCCTTTTCTCCTGTTACTCTCAAGTTGGTGTATAGCTTTTCTAATCATAGTTTTATATTTTCACTATGTGTGTTCTTTCTGTGAACAATAATTTGTTTTACACTTTTACATAAAAATTATCAAGTGGAGGTGGTGCCTGCGAACCCCCACAGCACCACCTTAGGATCGAGACTTGCATCTCCTCTCAGCCAGATGCCCACACACTGTGTGTCTATAGCAAGGTCTCATCGTAAAATTTCATCTAAATGGTGTAATTGGCTGGATTTTTATTCTTACTCAAGATGCTTTTTTAAAAAGTATCCATGTTGATGTGTGGGGATCTAGATTATTTTAAATGCTGCAGACTAGTCCATGGTACCATCACAGATATTTCAACTTCATACCATTAGTCATTCAGATTTTGTCCAAGTTTTATCATTATAGGTAGTGCTGCTTTTAACATCTTCATAAGTACCTGTGCGTGCATTTCTCTAGGGCTTATACCTGGAAGTGGCATTGCTGGCTTGTGGGATGCACATCTTTGGCTCCACTCAGGCTTGCCAAATTGTTTCCTTAGGGTTTGTTTCCATTTACGATCTCACTGATATGTTATGCAAGCTCCCACTTACCTGTATCCTTGGTAACTTAATCTCTGCCAAGATGCAGAATGTGAAATGGTCTTTCATAGGTGTTCTAGTTTGTTCTGCCCTTCACACTGGACAGTGTGACCGTTTCCCCTGTGCACTGGCCATTGGGTTTTCTCTCCTGTGATTTGCCTGTTCCTGTGGTTTACCAAGTTTTCAGTTGGGTGGTACCTCTTTTTCTTATTGATTTGTTTGACTCATTGTTCTACTCTGCCTCTGGGTGACTCAGTGTTCGTGAATAATAGAAAGGGAGAGAGAATAATTTAAGCCTAGATTGCTATAAACTCAAGCCAAATCACCACATTCACAGAAGGGAGAGAACTTCCGTCTTTCCCCAGTAGAAGAATCTAGATGAAATGAGTGAAACAGATAGTGTGGTGTGTAACTGCAGTGTCTGCAACTCCATGGTTATTTCTTACATGGGTTTAGCCAGCATCAGTGGACGCTGGGGCCCATCAGCATCACCCAAACACTCCTCTGAGTTCTTGGGGACAAGTTAGCCCTTCTATACATAACTCAAATTATTCCCCCCGTATAACATCATTCTTGCTACTTTTGTTATTGGGATTCTTAAGAGAGTCTCACTAAATCTCTCTTCAAATCACTGTTTTCATGGGGTGAGTGTGTCCGCATGTGAGGGCAACAGAGAGGCTCACATGCCTTGCAGCCTTGACCAGGGAGTTAACTCTACTTGGTGGGATTCCTACTAATTTTTCAGCTTTTTCATTTATACGGTTACACTTCTGCCTCTTCTCTCTTGCTCTCCCCTGCACCCTCCAAAGATCTAGCTCTTTCTACGAGGCCTGTTTGACTTACAGTGTTACAACTGAATCTACTAACTTTGCCGACTAGGTAGTCAGGTCATTTTTTTTTTTTACCTCTTTGCAAGAGATTGTTCCTTTGATTAATTGTTTATAGTTATTAATTTATAGAAAATTTTTGAGGAGATTAGCTAGAGACTTTATTTTATTTACTTTCTTTTTACTTTTTTACTATTGACTTAATCTTTTCAAACTAATATCTTTTGGTTTGGTTTATTATTACTTCTTAGTTTATAATTTATTAATGTCTGCTTTTTAACATGGTTCCATCCTATTTATTTTCAATATTTCTATGTATTCTTTTTCTTGTGTTTGTCTTTGTAAACACATAAAGCTGAATTTTTTAAAACACCAGATAGCCTTTGTCTTTAAATAGATAAATTTAATCTACATCTTCCCTTCCTCTCTCTGTGTTAGGTGTGAGGTCTGTTTGTTTCTGCTGGCCTCCCTAGGATTTTCTCTGCCCCAGCCTCAGGGGGGTGTTGGGACCCTGTGGCTTTCCTTCCTGAAGAGGGGAGCCCACTCTCAGTGCCTGGTCTCCACAGTGAGCCCAGTGCAGGCTCCTCATTCCATATGAGGCGATTTTATCCCCCTTCTCCCAGCAGGAGAGGAATTCCCACTACCTCTGTCTATACCTGAAGCCAGCAGGTCCTCAGGACCTGCACAATTTTCGCCTCACATGTTGGTTCAGTTTGGGGCCCATAGTAATGATTACTTTGCTCTTTGATGGGACCATGCCTTTCCTTTTCTTTATTTGTATTGGAATGGGGTGGGGAATGGTGCTCAAAGCATGCCCTTCTAGTACCAAGTCGACGGGTGCACTCTTGCTAGGTTTTGATTTTCCTGAGGGTGGGAACCACTTCATTTCCATGTCCCTA
Organism: Smutsia gigantea; assembly: GCA_032199065.1. Taxonomy (NCBI): domain Eukaryota; kingdom Metazoa; phylum Chordata; class Mammalia; order Pholidota; family Manidae; genus Smutsia; species Smutsia gigantea. The sequence continues at coordinate 10,146 of JAVSCE010010554.1, read as the reverse complement.
TCAGGAGCATTGTGCTGGGATTATAATGTAGTGTCAAGAACCATGGTGGGTCTGAGAATTCACACTACTCGCAAGTGAGCCTGACGTAGTTTCACAGATGCTGGCAGAAGGTTTGAGACTCCTGTCCGAGATAGGGACTGATGCTGACAGCAACAGCCGTAGCCAGAGCATTATTTTTAGCTGGTTCTCTGAGGCCTAGTTCCCACGAGGAGCTTCTAGGAGGGCTCAGTGTCACCTGAATAAGTTATGAGAGAGGACCCATGAGCTTACAGAGCCTGAATATTTTACAATAGGCAGTAAGCTTACCTGCCTTTGTCCTAGAGAGGCACACCATCTTCACTATACAGGACCATAGTCCAAGTTGCCCTTTGGAGGGAGACATTGTATCTTCAAATGCTGTTCTCTTTAGAAACATCCTTGAGAAGATGACACCCTGAGCAAAGGCATAAAAACATGTGAGAGGGCCAGGGAGAATTATGTCAACGGGTAATAGCACAATAAAGTCTTCTGTGCAGTTTCATTAGTGCATAACACATTATAACAATACTGTTATTGTCAAACCAGGATAGTCACATAAATGAGGGTGGGTCTTTAGTGTTGCCTGTGGCTCTTAGCATAAACAACAATGAATGTAGGGAGAATTTAGACTCTTCTTATGTGCAGGGGGAGGATAAGCAGTGGGACCAGGCAAAGGCTTGTCAAGACCAGGTCCTATAGGACCCCACAACCTCTGCTGCTCAGCCCTGGAGCCACAGCTGGGGCTGCCTCCACCCTCAGTCTGGGGGCCACTGCTGCTCTTCTGCCAGCTCCATAAAGAATTCTCTAGAGTCCAGAGTCCCTGATTTTTTGCAAGAGTGGCTCAAGATTCAAGATCCTGGATGAATGCCTCTGGATGGATGAGCCTTTCTGAAGATTTATTCTGAGAAGCAGGCTCAGATTCCTGCCAAGATACTTCTGATGAGGAAGTTTTCGGACATAAGGAGGGAATTTAGATCCTGAGCCCATACTTTGCTTTATTTTAGCACATACCTCTGGTAGCAGCTAATATCTGTATTAGTCTGCTTTGCTTTGACTCAGGACTGATAGACATGAAGACAGATACTTTTGTTACCTTTGCACTGATTTTGTGTAAGCACTGTGGTACATATACGCACCGGGTAAACCTCAGTGTCCATCACTCATAAGAAAGGCTTGTCAGGCTTAGTGTCATTTACCAGCCCCCCCGACTGTAAAATCTGGTGGGATGAAGCCGTAACCTCTCCCTGGCTGTAAGTCTTCATCAAGTGCTCATGTTTTCAAATAGGATAAATGTCCAAGGCAGGACCTAGTTCACCTCCGCCTCTGGGACACCTCCACTCTTGCCCCACCTGGCCCTCTTTTCCTGGTTTCCATGCAGGAATCTGTAGAAGCATCTGTTGCTCAAGGACAAAGTCCCCTGATAGTTCTGCATTTGGGGAGGGGTAGCTCTGAGAGAAAGAGCAGAGCTCAGCGCTGGGAGCATGTGGCCCCAGCCCATCTCCATCACTCACCTCTCTGAAGGAAGAAGGGCTGCCTAGAATGTCCTGTCCAATGGCCACATTTGCCTTCCCTTCTGGTTCCTCAGTCAGCCCTGCTCAAGGGCACTACAGGGTCCATAACCTTTTCATCACCAGGTGGCAGCTGGATGGGCAGCCTGGTCTTTCCTCTCATATGTGTCACATCACTTTATTATCCTATGGTGCTTTTTTTGGTCTTGACTGAGATCATTGTCCAAAGTCAATGGTTAACCCAGGCCCAATACAAAAAAAGCATGTTTATCTCGAGAATCCGCTAAAACAGTTGTTCATAGTTAGGAATTGCCTCTTGTGGGGCCCTACATCTGGCATAGTTAGAGTGTACTTGAGATCTCAGATAGAAACACTTTAATATATTGATAATACTGTGTTTCATCCTGGAACTGATACCATGAAGAGAAGATGAAGGAGTAAGAGGTGTCAAAGTGAGTGCCTACGGGGCCCAGAACCTTCAGGAGCACAGGCGTTTCCCATGAAGCACATGAGAGATGCTGGGTATGGATCATGTCAGGAAGATTAACAATAGGTGCTGGATGAGAGCAGAAAAACAAATATTCATTCTGACACTGAAATTTTTTCTTTTTTTTTGTATTTTTTTATTGAGGTGTAGCTGACAGCATTATATTCGTTTCATGTTGTACAATATAATGATTTGATATTTGTATATATTGTAAAATGATCACCACAATAAGTCTAGTTAACATCCATCACTACACAGTTACAAATTTTTTTTCTTGTCATGAGAACTATCTTCTCAGCAACTTTCAAATGTGCAGTCTAGTATTAACTATAGTCACTATGCTGTAATTTATATCCCCAGGACTTACTTATCTTATGACTTCAACCTTCCACCTTTTGACCACCTTCGCCTATTTTGCTCACCCCACACCCACTGCCTCTGGCACCACCAATATATATATTTCGGGGTTTTTTTGTTTGCTTTTAGATTCCATATATAAGTGAGATCATATGGGTATTTGTCTTTCTTTAACTTCTTTCACTTAAGTTTACTCACATTGTTGCAAATTTCCTTCTTTTTATGACTGAAAAATATTTTCAAAAAAGAGTATTTCAAAAAATATTTCAATATCACATTTTCTTCATTCATCCATTGACACACAGAGTGTTTCCAAGTCTTGGCTATTATAAATAGTGCTGCAATGAATATGGGGATGCAGAGATCTTTCTGCGTTCGTGTTTAAATTTCATTCTTTTTAATGACAGAACATAGATGCCACTTATGAGAGTAGCCAGTGTCAGCGGCACAGGAGGGAAAGAGGCTAGAACATGGCTCAGATTCCCTCCTAGATGGCGTGTCTGTGGCAGCATCTCTCTCTAGATCTGTTCGTTTGGGGTGGGTCTGCCTGGAGAAGAACATCTACATATTTACAAAGAGAGGAAACTGAACCAGCAACTAATCGGATTTGCTGGAAGGCCCAGCTGATGTGAAGCCCTGCTGTGAGCTCCTGGCTGAAGGACAGGACCTTCTCCCCCAGACAGAAGGGTAATGAGAACAGAGGGTGCCATAGGTCAGGAGCCTTTGTCCCAGCTCCCAGAATTGCTGCTTACAGGGAGTCTATGCCGCTTCCAACCTAACTGCTGATCTGAACATAACTATGCTCAGTCCAGCCAGGAGCCAGAGCCATGAGCAGAGCTGGGACCAGGTTGTGACCTGCTCCTCTCCCCCTGGTCCTGGGAAGCTTCCTTCCACCTGGCAGCTGGATTGGGGAAAGAGTCCCTGCTCCTAGTTTTCCTGGTCACGGCTGTCTCTGCTAATGGCTTGTGCTTTGGAGCCTGCCGGTATCTGCTCATGCATTCTTGCCAACTCATCTGGGTCACAGCGTTTCACTGGGGTCAGTGTTCTGTCCACCAAATTTTGTCCTAGAGCCTTTAGAGAGGGAGTAATCCTAGCATAGGAGCAGAAGAAAACATCCCAAGAGATGAGTGGGGCAAGTGCCCCGAAGTGGGGGAGAACGGGCCATTTCCTTCCTGGGAGATGAGTAAGCAGCATAGTGGCTCTGCCTTCACTGCAAGGATGTTGCAAATTAATAAAGATGATCATGTTTTTACTGCGTATTTAGCTGAGCTGCATCAATTCAGACTACTTAGGGAAGGCCAGCCTGAATTAGAGATATCTCATTACTTAGGCATTTTCAAGAAATGGGGTTTTACCACAGTATTTCCCCACATTTTTGGATATGTAAGGTAATTGGAAATAACTGCTACTTTAAAAAAGTGTTTTTAAATGGAAGCTCTGAGACACATTGATAATTAGCATCCTTTTATATCCTCAATTAAACTGCCTAAGTCCCCAGCAGTTTTCTTTTTTCTTAAGTTACTTAAATATAGCTCTGTAATTTTATTTACCCAATTTGTTTTCCCAGGCATCTCTTTTTCAGTGATAATAAAGAGGAAGACTTAGGCCCTACGCAGTTTAAATTATCATAAATTCTAAGTTTGCCAAGTCCAAAATTCTTTAACGAGGGTTTACAGTTTACGAATGCATTTTTCATTATAAAAGCCTCCATCTTGAGCGAGGGGAAGACGCTTGTTGGCGCCCGTCACATGGTGAGCCTGCTGTATGTGGGCTCGCAGATCCACATCCAGGGCTTGTGCGTTCTTTCCGTGGTGCGAACACCGTGAACGGGGAACGCTTGAAGCAGAATTCAGTTTTCAGAAAATGCTTGTGTTAAGTAGCATAGGCTTATTTTTCCAAAAATATTTTGAGCACCTCCTTGTTCTCAATACAATGAGGAGGCAATGAGACCACCAACTGGAATACAGACATCATCATCTTCAGAAGCCAAAGAACACCTGCCCCATGGGGATGGTGTGAGAGGTTCGAAGGATAAGCACGGTTGTGACCTGCTGGGCGTCTCCTGGGGCTCATTGCTGGCAAGCATTGCTGACTGTCTATTTGCAAACTAGCATCAGATGTCTTTTCATGAACTGTTTTGAGGTGCAAAGTCTGGGGAACAAACAAGAGATCACACTCTGGCCACACGCTTTATAGATCTCCAAACCGGCCTCTCCCGATTGCAGCTGAGACAGCTGATACTCAGCTGCTTCGTAGGAATCAAACCAGGGGAGTTAAAACACCTTTATCCTACTGCCAAGCACACGTGCCAGTGAAGCTTGAAGCCAGAAGCTGTGTGGTTAATAAACAGAAAGCAGGTCATTAAAATTATGAAATTCCCTGAGTTCGAAATTGATTGCTCCCTCCCTGCACACCTTCTAAGTCTCATCTGACAGTTTTGTCTGACATCATTTATTACTTGTGACAAAATACTAAAAGAGGAGTGGACACCCCTTTGGCCAAATTATCACACTTTGTCTCTATTTTTTCTGCATGTATGGAGGTGCCTGAATTCTCTCCTAGCAGGCAGAAATAGAAGGTAAAAATGTTTTCCTTTCAGTTGTAAACTAGAGCATTTTTTTTAATGGATCAGACTTCTGTGTAGTGATACCCCAGAAAGGCCATGTAACTTGGTACCTTTTAGACAAGCAGCTCTGAAGTCAGACACCACTAAGTTTCTTTTCCACAAGCATGAAACTAAATGCCAACACCCATTGAAACATCCTGCGGGAAGTTCAGAGCTAGCCGAATGCCATCGTTAAGCCTTGGGCCTGTGTACCCCTGGAAGGCTGAACGTTTCAGAGGGATTTAAAAATTAAGTATATCACAGTCCAGTTGTCTGGAGGCCATTATGTGTCCATTTGTTGGATTCATTTATGGGTATTAAATCTATGTGCAATTTTTACTTGGATTGATTTGGACAGATAACAAGTATGAAGAATTTCTGTCTTTATACCTGTAAATGGGGATAATAATATGACACAACACTGCTTCTTACAGTTGTGAGGATCAAAGGCAAAATGTACATAAAATATATAGTTTGGTGTAGTTCGCACATAGTAGGTCTCAATAAATATTTGTTGTTTTGAGTTCTCTTCATTTTCCCTCTAAAATACTAATACTGTGATGAAACTTTCTAATTTAAGGTCAGTGAAATTGCTGACAAAAAATATCTTTGCTATGGAGGACTTTCTTTGGGGTTTGGGGAGCATGTTAATAGCTAGTGAGGTGCCTAGGTGCTTTCTGACATCATCAGTGGTCTCTCTTTTTTGGCCACTTCTTCCCTGCAGCTTCATTGAGTTATAATTGACATATAACATTGTGTAAGTTTAAGGTGTACAACCTGATGATCTGATCTATGTATATGTTGCAGAATGATTGCCACAATAAGATAATATCTCCATCACATGGTGACTGATTCTTTTTACTGTTGTAATAACATTTAAGATCTACTCTCTTAGTAACTTCCAAGTATATAAACAGTATCATTAAATGTAGTCACCAAACTGTACTTTGAGCCCCAGAACTTATTCATAACTGGAAGTTTGTACCCTTTGCCCAACATCTTCCCACTTCCTCCACCTCCAGCCAATCTACTGTTTCTATGAGTTCAGCTTTTTTAGATTCCACATGTAAATGAGATTATACAGTATTTGTCTTTCTCTGACTTATTTCTTTTCGTCTAATGCCATCCAGGTTCATCCATGTAGTCACAAGTGGCAGGATTTCCTTCTTTTTATGACTGAAAAAATATTCCAATATGTATCACAGTTTTCTTTAGCCATACATCATTGATAGACACTTGGAGTGTTGCCACGTTTGGTGATCACGAAAAATGCCTCAGTGAACATGGGGGTGCAGGTATCTCTTTGAGATAGTGATTTCATTTCCTTCAGATATGTACTCCGAAGTGGGATTGCCGTTTTAGTCAGTATTTCTATTTTTAATATTTTGAGGAGCTTCTCTACTGTTTTCCATAGTGGCTGCACTAATTTACCTTCCCACCAGCAGTGCACAGGGGCTCCCTCTTTGCCACATCCTCGCCAACACTTGTTATCTCTTGTCTTTTTGATAATAGCCATCTAACAGGTGTGAGATGGTATCTCATTGTGGTTTTGATTGCATTACCCTGATAATGAATGATGTTGAGCACCTTTTCATGCTTCTGTTGGGCATTTGTATGTTCTCTTGGGTAAATATCTCTTCAGGTCCTTTATTTTTTGGCATCTGTTTTTCTGTGCCTTCCGGTAAACATGCTCATTATTACCACATTTACCAGTCTTGTTTTGTAGCTGTGGGCCTGTAATCCCCAGTCATGCTAAAATGTTGCTTTTCCTCTTTCCTTTGCTCAGTTTCTAGTTTGCTTATTAGGCCTAAAATGCCTTCTGGATGTTTCTCACCAATTACTTGCATCTGTTGGGAATGCTGGATGAACCCAACGCAGCCCTGGGACCTAGGCATTCATGCCAGCCTGAAATTGACTCTCAAGTTTGCAGAACCAGTCACCTTCAGGTCCCTCGTGCTGATGAGAGTGAGTTTTAAATCGTAGGTCTGGCTGCTAGGCAAAGATTGGGCTTTGTCAAATGGGAAAATGCCGGGATGAGGCCAGCTTGCACTCTGCTGTGAATAAAGAGTGCTTCTTTATGCTTTTTATTGAAAATGTCATGAGCTTTATTGCCTAAGTGTTAAAGCACAAGGACAAAGTGGGAAATAACTCTTTCGTTCATAGTGCTGTATTGCCTGCCCATTTCCAGAGGGACAAAAGGGCAGCTGGCTGTGCAAGAAAAGGGAGTAGTTTGCAGATAGAGTCCCTAAAACTCTAGCTACAATTTGTGTTTCATTTTTAAGGGCCTGACCCTAGAATAGTTGTACAAATGTCTGCTTGCTACAACCTTTTCACTTGTTTTACCATTCAGATTACAATACAACTTAATATAATAAGACCAACTGTAAGTAAGAAAATAATGGTGTTTGCTTAATCACAGTAAGTTTGTTTCCCATATAAAGGGTACTGTTTTCTCATAGAATTCAATAACTGTTAAATCTTGGGATTAGAAGAGAACAATCATTTATCTAAATGAGTATTTGTGTGAGATCCCAGCCAAGGGATTATCCACCCTAAGTTTGGTTATATCCACTGCCAGAGACTCTCTTCCCTCAGACAATACATTGCATCTGTGCTGTGCTCTGTTAGAACATATTCCTTATATTAAGCCCAGCTGGTCCTGGTGTAGCCTGCACCCACTGGGCGCACTCTTACTGTAGTAGGACAAGTCAGAACTAATTCACCTCTCTTCTGCCTGATGACCTATTCGATATTTGAAGGCAGTTTTTATCTTTGCTCTGACTTTTCTCCTAGATAGACATTCCTAGTCTTCTGTTCCCTACATACTATCCTATTTACTTTTTCCCAATAGTGGTATGTTTCATTCTTATTTCTCATGAAGGGAAGCATCCAGAAATGAATAAAACATGTTAGTTATTTCATGGTAGTGTGTTTAATGAATTAGGATTTTATGGCATACACTTCTATTGATGTGTGTCAGGAGGAGACACTTCTATAATTCCTTACACATTCCATGATATGTTTACTTATTTGGTGATGAATGCTATACCTTATTTTTAAAAAAGCACCTAGTCCCTGAAAAAGTACATAGACCACACTAAGATAAAACAATTTGTTGGGAAGAAATAGGGGCTAAAGGCCAAATGAACAGGAGAAATAAGATGATGTCAGGGTAAGATTAATACCCAAAATACATGTCAGACACCCAGCTCCCAGCTTTCACAGCACAAGCAAGGAGGTAACTATAATCAGTTATATGATTTACAGTCTCCAAAAGATAGAAACAACCCCAGTACTTTAGAGAAGTGTAATCATTTCTGGTACTGAGACATTTCTTCAGTGGTTCATGTGACAAGGATGCCCAATGGAGTATTTTGAGATACAAGTTTTCCAAAATATCTTTTAGATGCACAGTTCTATGAATTTTGATAAACTCACACACTCACATAACCCCCACCACAATAGAGGTATAATATACTCCATATATTTGGAGTCAGTTTCCCCAGCCCAGACCATAGAAACTACTGATTGATCTTACTTCCTATGGTTTTGCCTTTTCTATAATGTCATATAAGTAGAATCACGTAGTATGAAACCTTGTCATCTGGCCTCTTTCATTCATTTGTTCTTTGGAGATTCGTCTGTGTTGTGTGTGTCAGTGGCCCATTGCTCACACTGTGAATGGTACTCCCGTGTCCTGTTAGAGCTTGGATCACTTTCTTTATCTCTTCACCAGCTGAAGTGGTGGGCATTTGTGTTGTTTCCAGTTTGGAGTGCCTCTTATCCATTTGGAATGCTATAACAAAAATACCATAGACTTTGTGGCTTATAAACAACAGGAATTTATTGCTCACAGTTCTGGAGTCTGGGCAGCCCAAGATCAAGGCACCAGCAGATTTGGTTCTGGTGAGGCTCTGCTTCCTGCATCATAAAGGACCATCTTTTCAATGTGTCCTCATATGGCAGAAAGAGCTCTCTGGGGTCTCTTTTATAAGGACACTGATCCCATGCACGCGGGCTCTGTCCTCATGACTTAATCCCCTCCCAAAGGCCCCACCTCCTAATACCATCACCTTGGGAGTTAGGGTTTCCACATGGGGATTTCGTGGGGGCCACAAACATAACACCCATTGCAGAGTGATTACAGTTGCAATAAACATTCATGTACAAATCTTCACGTGGATTTATGTTTTCATTCCTCTTGGGAAATTACCTAGGTGTGGGAATGCTGTATCATATGATAAGTGTTTAAATTTATAAAATACTGTCAAGATGTTTTCCAAGGTGCCATACATTTTTAATTCCCACTAGCCATATGTGAGACGTCCAGTCACTTTGCCTCCTTGCCAGCACTTGATATTCGTAGACATTTCTCTTTTAAATTTTGAACACTCTAATAGATATATAGTTGTATGTCACTGTGAGTTTCATTTGTTTTCTTTTCACTTGCTTAATCTTCTTTAGTGATATGTATTTTCATATCTTTTGCCAATTTTTTACTGTAGCAAATGTGTTTTAGTATTGAGTTTGAGAGTTCTTTATATGTTTTGCATATAAATTTTTTAAACTGGTATTTCACGTATTTTATGCCAATTATGGCTTATATTTTTATTAAGTGTCTTTTGAAAAAGAAGTCTCCCATTTTTGTGAAGTCCAGTTTGCCATGTTTTTCTTTTTTGAATCATGTTTTATGTGTCCTAAGAAATCTTTGCCTAACTCAAGACCTCCTAAGTTTTTTTCTATATGTTTTACTGTTTCAGGCTTAATACTTGGGTTATGCAACTTTCAGCAGTTTGTCTGTTGCATTATTGGAATAAACATGTGAATGAGTTTCAAAGATACCTTTCCTAAACAGTTCTTAATTAATCCAATGAAATTTTGTCAAAGAATATTCCAGAAACAGTTTCTACTGGGGATCCCGAACCAAGGACATAGCTCTCTGTTGTTCTGACATATTTCAGTGATAGATTATACGGCGTTTAGAGAGAAGTTCTTGACTTGGGGGTTTTAAAACTCATAAAGTTGCACACATAATTAATCTAGTTGAACTTTTCTGAAGAGAAGAACTGTAATTTTCATTGGACTTACAAAGGAGACAGTAACTGCCCCTTGCCCCCAAAATGTGAAAGGCCATTGATCTAGAGCAGGAGTCCACAAACTATGACTCATGA
>JAVSCE010010553.1:0-94619 GCA_032199065.1 Smutsia gigantea | reverse complement strand
AGAAATTTCCAGTTGCTCTCCATAACAGTGACCCAGTTCCCACCTTCTCACCAACGCCTGGCATTTCACACTTCTGCTTTCTTCCCGGTGACTGGGAGTGGATGGGGGTTGGTTGGTTGTGTCTGTCTCCTTGCTTCTGAATTTGAGCCTCTTTACAGAGTGTAAACTTACTCCACAGGCTGCTGGTGCTTCTCTGTCCCTGGGCATCTTCTGAGTCTCCAACCTGAGAGCTTTCTTCCCCAGGAAAGTGCTTGAAAAATGCTTGAAAGAAAATGTTTGAAAAGTAAATTGATTGGCTCCAAAATGCTAGGAAAAATGGTCAAGTAAAGATTAGCAATGGTTTCACTAAATCTGCATGGAACATACTCTTTTGCCAACTAGCCAACCAATGTGAGTGTTTATGGGAATTATACCTGATGAGGGATGTGGGTACAGTTTAATATGCTGCATTTGGTAGCAGATGAGGCCCGGGACCAGGCGTGTGTGTATAGTATAGCTGGCATGCTCATCAGGGTGAGACAGGACATCTCCCCAGCCCCCAGCTCTACCCACATTTGGCTGCATGACATTGTATAAGTGACTTTAGTCTTCTGTGCCTCAGTTTCTTCCTCTGTAAATTACAATTTATTAAAATGTAAGTTAGTGGGTTTTTTTTTTCAGATGTAGCATAATCATCTTGCCAAGTATTATTGAGTCCCCATACCACGCCCAGTCCTGTGCTGGGCTATGCTTGGGGACACAGTGGTGACAACAGCCCTGTCCCTGTCCTCCTGGGCTCACAGTCCAGTGGGGGAGACAGAGCTGTCACCAGACAGTGACAAGCCAAAGTGGGCAGAGCTGGGATGGAGACTCTTGACCCAGCCTGGGGGGTCAAGGAGGGCTTCCTGGAGGAGAGGACATCAAAGCTGAGACTTGAAGGGTAGGGATTGTATCAGTCTCTTTTGAGGCTCTACCCTTGTCCTCTTCCATATTCCCCTTCATTATCCACTGAAAGTGTAATAAACACCTACTATGTGCATGGCAATGAATCCCCAGTCCCTTATTTTGGGCAGCCCTACTAGGGCTGAGTACAATAGAGTAAGAATTCTGGGCTGGGGGTCCAATCCAGTGCTCTACTTCCTGGCTGTGTGTCCTTGCCCAAGGAACTTCACCACTCTGAGCCTCAACACCAGAGATTAATTAATATGGGATTAATGTAAGGGCCCTGCTCCCAAGGTTCTTGTGAGGATTCTTTTGAGATTACGAAGTTCAAAGTCTTCAGCAACGGGCAAGTAGAGCATGTTCAGTATATTTGAGGCCTTGCCTGTCTCCCAGAGGAGCACCCCAGCCTGCCCCCCAGCCCCCACGTCACAGCAAAGAAGCACTCAGATTTCTTTCTATAGGATATTTATTGATGGTAGTGGTGGAGGCAGATATGGGGCATCACGGAGGAAGTTCCCCACCAAGGGACCTGGGGTGTGGGAAATCTCAGAGCCCCATCTTGGGGCCCAGCTGCAGAGGAGAGGGGTGGCCCTCGTGGTATTTAGGAGACAGGAATTTTTTAATGCTTCTTGATTTTGTGGCATATATTTGACACCGATTTCCTGTAGGAAGAGATGAGAGGGGTCACTGTATTTTGCCTCCCTACAGATTGCCCAAGTCCCGGCCCTACACAACTCCATGATCTTCCCCTTCCTCCAAGAAAATAGCAGGCCTCCCTGCTGTCCGTGGGATCAAGAGGAGCCCTGGGCCTCAGGTTCCTGGATGGACTAGAACGCCTTGATGTCGGAACACTTCACTCTGGCCTGCTTTCAAGGCCTGCCGTCTCCTGCTACCAAGCCTGCCCTTGCCCTGGCTGTCCCCTCCTTATTCAAGGGCACCTCCAGCCCTCTTGCCTTTGTCCAGGCTGTCCCCCTTGCTTAGAATGCCACCTTCTTCTTGATTATGTATAGATATTCCTGCCTCAGGACCTTTGCACTCACCCTCCACAGGGAACATTCTTCCCAAGTTTCTAGGCCTGGCTGGATTTTCCTAATTATTCAGAGCTCAATTTAAAGTGTGACCTCTTCAGAGAAGACCCAGTCGCCAAGTCTACAGAAGCCCCTCCCCAGTTTTTGGTTGCTTATACCTACCCTGTTTATGACCTTCTCTGTGCTGAACTGTATCTGGGTTAATCTCCCAGAAATTCACTGCCTTATGGCCCATTCCCCCTTCCCTCCTGCTCAGAACGTCAGCTGCCTGGGGCCTGGGACTCAGTGTTGCCCATCACCATTATTCCCCAAATTGGAAGAGTTCCTGACACTTAACAGATGCTCAATAAATATTTGTTCATGAATGGATGCTTCTCTAATTCACCAAAAGTAGCCAATTAGGTAAATAATGTATCAAGCATTTATAATGTGCCAGACACTATGAAAATCCTCTAGTCCCTTTCCCCTCAGAACCCCCATTTTACAGATGAGGAAACTGAGGCTCATGAAGATCTGTTCCTAAGATCACACAAGCAGCATCTGTTCTTTGTAAGCTTGTGGGCCCAGGTCGGCTCTACTCCCAAGCTTGGGGCTTTTACCACCAGGCAGGACCAGCTCGACAGTGTGGCTACATGGGAGTCAGGACCAGTCCCTCAAATCTGAGCGCCGTGAGATCCAGCGGGGACCGCAGAACAGTATCAGCCTCTCTGGGCCTCAGTTTCCCCATCTGTCAATCAATACACCCCAGCCTCCCGTGCCCTGGGAAAGTCTCTCACATGGCCTTGTCAGAAATGGCGTCCTGCAGGTGGTCAATGGCACGCTTGGTCTTGTTCGCCAGAGCTCACCCAGCTTCTCCATCTGAGATGTCTGAGGGGTTTGGGGCTGCCTGGGTGGGGGCAGGGCCTGCCCCAAAGATAGGCAAGGGCTCAGAAATGTCAGTATTGGGTGGGAGCCCTTAGGATGAGATTCCAGGGATGGGAATGGGGATTCTTGAATGTGATTCTCAGAGGTGGTGGAGGTCGGGGAGATGGTACCTGATGGGCTAGGTGGGGCCAAAGCTGCTGGGGCCCGCCTTCCTCTCAGTACTGCCTCCCCCTCACCCCCCTGCCCCTTTCCAGTCTGTAAAAGCACAAAAGCTAACTCAGGAGGGGTGAGTCGCTAGGGCTTCCCTGGGCAGACCTGCCACCTGTCGGACCACCCTTCAGAAGGGTGGGGGTGGGGGTGATCAGTGGATGATAGTGGAACCAGGGCACAGAAGGGGCTCCAGAGCGCTCAAGGGCCCTCTCAGCCTGAACCCTAGGCCAGCTTCAAACTTCTATATGGCAAGCTCCCAGATTCTCCATCCCACTTTCACCTTCCAAAACCGTCAACAGTACCACCCCCGGGAGCGGGACGACAGGGTGAGCCCCGTGGCGGGCCTGGAGCAGCTCTCTGCAGGCAGAGGTCAGACAGAGGTGATCAGTGATGCCCGTCTTTCCCCCGCTAAAGCCCCCTCACCCAGAGAACCCTCTACCCACTTTCCTGTGGTCTTGGCGGAGCGTCTGTCCCTGGCACTGAGCACCGAACTGGATCCGTTGCAGGACAGCACCGCTCCAGGACGGGGTGAGAGATCCTGGCCTGGCTAGGGTCTTTATCGGGCTGGGGAAGGGGTGGAGCAGATTAATCTCCCTGCATCTAAGCCTCCCCTCCTCCCCCCTCCACCCCATCCTGCACCTGCCTCCCGGTGTCCATCCACCTTTTCCTCTTCTAGCCCCTGGCGGCTGGGGGTGGGGGTTGGGTGGGGGCTCAGGCATGTCCCTCAGGCCCAAGGCCTCTTGCTCAGTACACACCTCCAAATCCCCCTGGCTGGAGGGAGATCTCAGCGTGCTGCATGGCTTCCTCAGCAGGGGACAGACAGCCTTTGCTCTCTCCTTGTAGCTGTCTCCCCAAAGGGGTGTCTCTTGCTCATCGCCCCTCTCCCAGCCTCAGCAGGGGGTCTCTCCGCAAGTCTCAGGAACTCGGGAACTCAATTCACACTATGTCCCCTGGTCACCTTTTCCAGCCCCATCCCCTTCCTCAGCAAGCTGTTTCCGCTCAACAAGCGTTACTCCACATCTCTGGGGTCGCCCAGTTTACTCCCCCAGTCTGACCCTCCATGCCACCTCCAATATCACTTTCAGACTAGCCCTTCAAGCCCCATCTCCTTGAATCTGGGAGCACCCCAGATCTCCCTTGATGTGCCCTGGGTCTTAATTTCACAGCCCCCAATATCCCTTTGGTGGAGGGATCTTCTCAGCCTGTCCAAACAGCAAACCTCAGCCAGAAGGCTCCCAGCGCATGCCCTCCAGCCATTTCACCAGCCCCCTTCCTCTGGATCCACTCTCCAACTCTCCAGGCTGCCTGTAAACACTCCATCTGCTCTTATGCACCCTCTCAGGCCCCTCCTGGCACCAAGGTCCCCTCTGTCCGCCCTCCCACCACATCCGTCCCCCAGAGCTGGAGTCCAATGCCTCCCCCTTCCTCTTGGCTTCCTTTGACCTCTAGTGACCGCTGGCAGCTTGGTGGAGGGTGGCCCCTGGCCCCAGACTCTAGGTTGGCTGGTTTTGTGCCCACTCAACCACATGTCAGCCTGGGGATGGGGGGTGCGGGGGATGGTTGTGAAAGGGATGCCCAGACATGACCCTGGCAGGATTACAACACCCCTCTGGCCAGCTCAGCTGCTTCCAGCCTCTGTCAGCCCCTGAGCTGCCTGTTTCCCCTGTGAGCCCAGCACTCCCCAGACATGTCCCCAAATGCCTGCTGCCCTTCCTCCTCCACTCCACCAGAACAGAACAACAACTTTCCTTTTCCAGTCTCACCCTCACCTCAGCTATAGGGGTTCTGTTTACAGAAGGGGAAACTGAGGCACAACCAAGCCCATTCAATGGCTCAGTGAGGGGCTAAGGTGGGGAAGGCTCTTTGTCCCTCCACGTTCCAGACTCCCCACTGTCTCTCTGGATCCCTGCTGGGGTCAGCCTCTGTCCCACAGCACCCATGCCAGCCTGTGCTTCCCAAAATTCTTTCCCCAGCCCTTGTGCCACCTCTAGACCTGACGAGGACTGCAGTGAGACACCCCACTCTGTTCAGAAGTGAGAATTCAAGATTCAGCCCTTCGAGGGGGAGACATGGCAGGTGCTACCTCTCATTGACATCTGGGGACACTGAAGCTCAGAGGGCTTGGCCCCAGTTCCAGGGACACAGGGAATCAGCAGAAAGCTTGGGTCTGGCTCCCCTCCTTCTGACTCCACTGACCCTTTTCCTTCTCACCCAGCTGGGTGAGTCATGGGATTGAGGGACAGGGCCCCCACCGGCTCCGGGCAGCCCCATGGATAGCTTGGAGTGTAGGATGTACAAGGGCCACACAGGTAGCCCCAGCCTGGGAGACACAGGCTCGGGCCTGGCCCCTCCCCTGGGGTGGGAACGCTGCTCCTCGATTCTGAGAACTGAGGGGATGGAAAAGAGAGCAATGAAGCTCTGGGTCTCAACCATTACATCCCTGAGTACCTACTCCCAATCCCTTCTCCCAGCCCTGAGCTCCACGGGGCAGGGCAGACCCTCCTTGGCAGGGCGTGGGGGTGGGGCTGGTTTCCCAGCCTCTCTCTCCAGCCGCCACCTGACATCCAGGAGGCATGTGGGGATGGGCAAGAGGCCGACCACATGCGGGGAGAGAATGAGGGCAGGGATGGGGAAGCCTAGCTCAGAGGGAAGGGACATGCTGACCCAGAGGGAAAGAGAAAGGCAGAGAGCCGGAGTACAGCCACCTGGGCGGGGAGGACAAACCTGGATCACAGAGGGAGAAGGGAAAGAGAAAACAAGCAAGGGGCAAGAGAAACTGGAGGAGGGAGAGAGAAAAGGTAGAGGTGGAGGAAAACAGGAAGCCAGATTAATGAAGCCCCTTCTCAGGGAGAGCAACATGGAGCCCTACGTGGGAAGGAGGCAGAAGACAACATTCATCACAATGGCAACTGAAGGGACTCAGGACAAGCCTCCCAGAACGTGCCCCTTTGGCAGGTGGACCTTCTTGAGCTGAAGGCAACCAAGACCCTGTGGGCTCGAGGCATTTGCCCCTCCCTTAACCACCTGGAGAAAATCTCAATCGGAAGTTTTTTGAAAAAGGGTTATGACCAGAGATAAATTTTATCCTAATGATCTGTATGTCATGGTGAACAGCTTTCTGAACACGTGCTCTTCCTGTCCTTGTGTGAGTTGCCCTCCTCCCCTTGGAAGCTGCAGGTCCCCTCCCCATTCCTTAGTTGAGCATGGCACAGGTACCCTGTTTTACCTTTCTGTCTTGGACCCTCTCATGTATGTGGGATGTCCATATGTATGAAATTCAATTTGATTGTCTCCTGTTAATCCGTTTCATTTCAATTTAACTCTTAGACCAGCCAGAAGAACCTTGAAGGGGGAGAGGAAAAATTTTTCTCCCCAACAGTGGCCTCAGGTCTTTTGAGTCACAACTCTGTGAAGCAGGTATTATGGAGCTGGGCCAACCAAGGCCCAGAGAGGTTGCTTTGTGTCCATGGGTGGTCGGGGGGATGGCAGGATGTGACCCAGGCAGGCATTTGTTCCAGAACCAAGTCTCTGAGGCAGAATGGAAAGAGAGGCAGGCACAGAAGAGGGCGAGCCGCAGTGAACAGAGACAGAAAAAGCGAAAGATTCAGAAAGGGACACAAGGAAACAAAGACTGAGTTAGAAGAAAAAGAAATGGACACACAGGCAGGAATGGCAGGCCCCAGTGTGGGGCCAGAGCAGGGAGGGAAGGAGAAACTGAGGCCTGAGCTATGAGAAATCACACATGGACACCCAGCAGCTGCTGTGAAGCTTGACGAATCTTTATTAAGCTAGGGCCCACCAGGAGGACAGCTGGGGCAGGGTCGGGGGAGGCTGCAGCAATGGGGACCACCCGGCGGCGGCATGCTGGGGCACTCACTGATTCTCCTGGGGCACAGTGGTGGGGCTGGTAGCCATGGCCGACTGCACTTTCTCCACCAGCCCGGCCCACTGTCGCTGCATGTCTTGCACCACGGGCTCGAACCAGCTCTTGAGGCGGGCCTGGAAGGCCTCAGCCTGCTGGCGCATCTGGCCGGCCTGCTCCTCCATCTTGGCCCGCATCTCCTTTACTTGCTCGCGCACCTCATCCAGGCGGTCACGGGCCCGGCTGCCCACCGCGTCCAGCCGCCCGCGCAGCCGCTGACTCCAGGCCTCTGCCCGCTCACGCAGCAGCTGGCTGGTCGTGGCGTTCCGCAGACGGCCGCGTTCCACCAGCGTCCCGAGGCGCTCGCGGAAGGTGCTGACGCTGCGCTCGGCACCCTCGCGGACGCCAGCCCGGTACACAGCCAGGCGCTTCTGCAGGTCCTCTGCGTCGCGCAGCAGCCGCTTACGCAGCTTGCGCAGGTGGGAGGCCAGGCGCCCGCGCAGCTCGTCGGTGCTCTGGCCCAGCATGGTCTGCACCTCGCTGCGGTACTGCACCAGGCGACTGCGCACATCCTCCATGTCTGCCCCTAGCCGGGCCTGCGCTGCCTGCAGCTCCTTGGACAGGCGGGCCTGAGTATCCTTGGTCATAGGGCTCAGGTGCTCCTCTAGCTCCGACCTGTAGGCCTTCACTTCCTTCATGGTCTCCTCCGTCAGCATCCTGTGGGATGAAAGGGCGGGAGCGCGGTGGAGGGAGAAACACAGGGAGAAAGACCGGGGCGGCGGAGGACGAGATGGGGACAGAGGCAAGACACCCAAAAGTCAGAGAGAAGGTAGGCTGGGAGAGGCCAAGAGAAGGAGAAAGACAGAAGCAGTCATGGAGCTGGAATGGAGGGAGACAGGGAGGAACGTGCCATAGACAGGAAGAGCCGAGAAAGAATCAGGGAGGTACAGCCAGAAGCTGGAAATGGAAAGAGGAAGCGAGAAATGAACAGAGACCCAGACCCCCCAAGGGTTGGTGACAGGAACAGAGAGAAGCCCAGACCGGTGGAGGCGAGGTTCCTGAAGGAACTGCCCACCAGGAGGGTCAGCGGCCGGGGCCAGGCACTCACGTCAGTTCCTGGGTGACCTGGGTGCTGAGCAGCTCCTCCTGCACCTGGTCAGACAGCGTCTGCACCCAGCGCAGGTAATCCCAGAAGCGGCCCAGGGCCAGCTCCCAGGGCTGGCTTGCCTGCCACCCAGCCAAGTCCTGCCCCAGCTTTCCGTCTTGCTCCAGCTCTGGCTCCTCCTGCGCCCAGCATCCTGCGCAGAGCAAGTTCAGGGCAGTCAGGATCCCTTGCCCCCTCCAGGCACACAGTACGTGGTACAGACTAGGTGCTCCATGATACTCTGGAGCTTTTTATTTTTACAGCAGTGGTACGCAGGGAGGGGGTGGAGGGAAGCCCAGCCTTTTAAATCACTTGACAAGCAATTATGGAGTGTCCATGTGTACTCGCAGGGCCATGCTGGGATGATGGAGAATAAAACCAATCACAAAGGACACTTATTTAGTGCTCACGACCTGCCTGGCAACAATGAATTATAAACTGTTATAACTCCCATTTTAAGGATGGGGAAACTAAGGCCCGGAGAGAGTAAAGCAGTTGCCAGTGAGTATCAAGACTTCAAATCTGTGCCTCCGGAGATAGGCCGGCAGAAGAGGGAATCCAGGGACGGAAGTGGGGCAGGTGGTACAGGGGAGGTTGGGACGGGGAGGGACAGCAGCTGGGAACCTGAGCAAGTCCCGCCCTCATACCTTTCAGAAGCACGACAACCAACGCCGCCCACAGAACCTTCATCTTCCGGCCTGCGATTGGTTAGTCTGGGGGAGGGAGACATTGTCAATCAACAGCCAGTGGGTACTCCTCCCACCCAGAGCCCCCCCAACCCGTCCAGGCCTTCAAAGCCAAGCCGTCGCCCCACATCTGCATCAGGTTAATCCAATCACAAACATTTACCAAATGGCCCCTCCACTGGCTATTTACCCCTCATTGTCTTCTATCTCCCCAGCCAAAATTCCATCCCCCTCGCCCAGGGTTCAAACTCCACTGACCCCGCCTGGACTTCCCTGTAAGCCCAGCTGGGCTTTCTAAATTAAGATTCTGCGTTCCTCATTCTACCTTCAGATTCTAAGGCCCAGTTTCATACGTAAACTCCTCCTTCACACATTAGCTAATTTAATCCTCATTTAGAAATTCCCCTTCAGTCGACGCTCTAGCCACTGCGCTGCCTGAGCCTCCAATTAAAAGATACCTGAGGACGAGGGGGCACTCAGTAGGTGCTCGACAAATGACGGCGACAATTCGTGGACTTTTGCTATGGCTCACCCGCGTCTTCCTACAGGTCCTGCTGCTACCCCTCCCCACCAGCTGAGACGAGGCCCCTGCGGCCCGGCCAGCCCTTCCCCTAGGTCCAGTCCCCTCAGCC
Organism: Smutsia gigantea; assembly: GCA_032199065.1. NCBI lineage: Eukaryota > Metazoa > Chordata > Mammalia > Pholidota > Manidae > Smutsia > Smutsia gigantea. The sequence continues at coordinate 85,272 of JAVSCE010010553.1, read as the reverse complement.
AGTCTCACCGCGCTCCCCCTACCCCGCTCCTGCTTCTGCCCTGATCCGTTGTAGGACAGTCACCTCCTCTCCTCCAGCCCGTCCCCCACAGACGCCCTGGAGTGGTCTCTGTGCCCCAACTTGCTTCTCACCAACTCCTGGAAAAGCGCGTCCTTGGCCTTTGCTGGGGCTAAGACTGAGGGATCCAGACTGTCCAGTTATAGGGCTACACCCCCCGCCCCCGCCCCGCCCACTCCAACGGGGCTGCGGGCAAGCTGGCCAGCCCCAATCACGAGGTGGGCTGTTCTCTCCCCTTCACACACAGCAGGGAGGGGAAAAGGAGGTGGCGGTTGGAGGCCCTGTGAGTCCCCCCAGCCCCCACGAAGGAGGTGACATCTCATCCAGCAACTCAGGCGCCCTCCTGCATTCTGGGGAGCTGGGCATGGAAGCAAAGGAGAAGGCAGCTGGAGTCCCCAAATCCTGGGTCAGAGGAAGATGGGGCTGGATCCCGGACACCTGGGTCTGAGGGAGGAGGGGGTTGGAGGTCCAGACAGAAGAATGGGAAGGGAGGGGACAGTGTAAAGCATCTGCTAAATGCCCAGGTTTTGAGAGTGAACTCTGGGTTTTAATCCTGGCTCCTTTTTGGATGTGTCCTTAGGCACAGGCGAGGGCTTCTTGAGGCCCCATTCCCCATTCGCGAAGTGAAATCCAGCACTTTCCCCTAATGCATCGTGGATCCCAGGAGTTATCCACATACCGTGCCTTCCACTAGGGCTTGAAGCATTCCTGCTGCCCAGTTGGGACAAAAGACTTTGGAACCCAACTATCCGAACCCGAATCTGGCTGTGCTATTTGCCAGCTGTTTCCTAAGGCAAATGGCCTAGCCTTTGAACACCCAGTTTCTTGGTCCACAAAACCTGGATAATTGCTGCATTTACACCATCGTTTGGTGATGCAACAAGCTACTGTATGTTTGAAGTACCAAGAACAGTCCCTGGCACACAGCAGGTCCTGTTAGAGCCAACTGCTGTGGAATGTTCACTATCATCTCCTACAGTCCCCTTACGTGTCCTGGCTTTCAACACATGAAAAACTGAGGTTCAGAGCTGATGGCTGGTGAAGCCACACAGGAAGGGCTGGAGGAGCTGGGATTTTCTGGTCCCTCCAGGGTACGCCTGCTCCTTTGCTTTCATGCCCAGCTCCCCAGAATGCAGGAGGGCTCCCGAGTTGCTGGGCGAGATGTCACCTCCTTAAAGGGGGCTTGGGGGTCACAGGGCCTGCAGCCGCCACCTCCTTTTCCCCTCCCTGCTGTGTGTGAAGTGGGGAGAACAGCTCACCTTGTGATTGGGACTGGCCCAGCTTGCCCACACCCCTGGTGGAGTCTGGTTAGTGTCTTCCACGGGGTCAGCAGAGGTCCCAGGAGTGGAGCCCTAGTGTGAGGCAGGGCCAGGCTTGTTTGCTTTGGCCCTCCTGCTGGCAGGGGGCAGGGTGGAGTGGCTTCTCTGGGTAACAAGGGGTCTCTGCCCTGCAGCACCCCATCACCCGTGTACACAACGTGGAGGGGGCAAAGTTTCAGTTCCTGTCTGGTGGGTGAGAAGTATCAGTTTACCTGAGCCCTAGGTGGTGAAACTTACAGCCCCTCCTTCCCAGCTTCAGCTGCCTGAGGCTTAGGTGACCCAGCCCCACCCTGAGGCCCGGGCATCCCAGAGCCGAAGCCTTCTCCCTTGCAGCTTGCAGAAATGGTTTCCGAAGCCTTTCCAGTGTTTGAATCCTTTGTGAAGTTTGAGAGGTCTAACCTTCCCATCAGAAATAAGGCCTTACACCTCATCACCCCCTGCCTCTTTGGGAATCCAGAAAATCCCAGCTTCTGCTCCGTCCCTTGTGCACCCGAGACAGCATCATCCCTGTTGCTTCAGCTTGCAGGGACGAAGTTCTCTGCAGCCACTGGACAGGCCAAGCTGGGTAAGTGACCCCAAGACCGCAGCCTCCTGGTGAGGGAAGTCTGAAGTCCCCGGCAGAAGTCACGGGGACCATGTGTGATCCTGGGCCAGGCCCTTCCCCTCCTGGCTTCCCCTGTGGTGGTGTTCTTCAAGGCGCCAGCCCTGCAGTGCCCCCTACTGGCCACTGTGGAAAGGCTGGGCTGGAAGGAATGGGCAAAGGGACCAGACATCCTTAGAAAAACAGGCTTCTCATTCCACTTTTTTTTCCATGTATATTTTTTGTTGTTTTTTTTTCTTTTTCTGTAAAATGTCCCGGTTCTTCCATAACTTATAAACATGATTTATACCGAGGGGTGGGTGGAGAAGCAGGCAGGGGCGGGCTGACTGGGGATGGGGAAGCTCCTCTTCTTACTGCCCACTCAGGGCCGGGCCAGGGCCCTTTGAGGGGATGGGATGTTCCACCTCCCTGAGGCTGTCTGGCCACCTCTGCCCCCGGTGCTCCGGTGCTCCGAACCGGCATGCCTGATTCTGGATTCTCTCTGGGACCCCAAGCCCACTGGACATACTGCCCCTGTGCTCTGAATCCTGAAGCGCCTGTGGTTCTGGAGTCCCCCCCTCAGTGCTGGGGTCATGGGTCCCCTCCTTTCCACTGCCCCCCAACCCCCGAGGAGGGAGGGAAGGGAGGGGGAGGGGGGCTCAGGTCTCCCCTCCATGGCAGGGGAGGGGGAGGGGGAATCTGTAGGAAGGGTGTGGAAGGCAGAGGCCAGGAGGGGCTCAGCCAATGGTGAGGCCAAAACCGCACTGGAACTTGTTCTTTCGGTGATTCAGGAAGGCCCCGAGGGCCAGCGTCAAAGGCAGGGGTGGGAGCTTCTTCTCCAGTGTGGCGCCCACGATCCAGTTACTGTCCACGGAGCCTGTGGGCAGACAGCTGTGGTGAGAGTCATGTGCTGGCATCCCATGTCCCCATGGAGTCACTCCAGGCCACCTCAGATACCACTGGTCAGCCTACTGACCTCTAGACCTCTGACCACGCTCTTCCTGCTCCCAGAACCTCTTCTTGCACCCCTAGCTCTTCAGCCCTGGGAACACTGACATTCCTTCTCCTCGACTGGCAGCTCGGCACCCCCCCTCCCCTCCAGAAAGCCCTCAGCCATCCCATGGGCTCTCGGCCCAGTCATGTCCACCAGGTTGTCCCTCTCCAGGAGTGGGTCTGTCCCCTGCACTGTGAAGAGAGGGCCTGATCACTGCTTTGTCTCCAGTACCCTGGGTACAAGGCTGGGCACAGAGCAGGTGCTCAGTGTCTGCTGGATAAAGGGCTGAACTCTTGGGAACGGTGCACCAGAGCCTCACAGATGAGCAAGTGCGTGCAGCTGTCCCCATGCTGTGGAAAAGGGGCGTCACGCACTTCATGGGAGCTGAGAAGCCACAGAGCTGCAACTCAAACCCAGCCTCTGATACTGGGCCGACTGCAATGAGGGGTCAACAGGCAGCCTCAGAGACAGATAAATCCCTGGGCCTCATCACTGCCTTTTGGGGCCCTGCCCCAGGCTGACTGAAGCTGCCTTCTGGGGTGGTCTCTACACACCTCAAACCTGAGAACCACCGAGATCCAAGAAGAAAGACTTGAGAGACTGGACATTGGAACTTGACTGTCAGTCTGGGAGGAAGTTCTGGATCAGGCTGTGACCACACAACCTCCAGGCACCTGTTTCCACTCATGTGAGATGAGGGGTGGGCTGGACACGCTCTAGGCTGCCTTGCACCCAGTGCAGGGAGCAGGACAGGGCCGAGGGCTCAGGGGAGGAGGCTATGTGGTGGGTGTGCAGCTCTGGGCCCTGGCACCCACCTTAACAAGCATCCCGGGCAATCTGGAGGCCCACAGAGGTCCCCGCACACTGTGCTCTACCACCTTCTTTGGCCTACACACCCACTCAGGGCTGAGTTACCTCTCATCTGTTTTCCAAGAAGGAGCATTAAGGTCTGTACCTTTGAAGAGGAGGTTAGCTTTGGGCAGGTCCAGCTGGTACCCAAAGGAGACACTGGTGTCCTGCATCCTTGTGCTGGCCTCAAACTCCACACCCACCTGGAGCTGGAAGGGCCAGGGCAACACACAAGACTCAGCTTCCCAAGCTGGACTCCCGGGCACAGCAGCCCAGGGCAACCCATGCCTGGACAGCGCGTGCTCATAGCCACTCCATGGACTAGCTCACCTGGTCACTGGCTTTATGGTAGTATGTTGCATGCATGCCCGCCTGGCCCAGTGTTACTGTCGCTAACCAGTTGTTCACTGTAAGAGAGCAGAATGGGGTACACGGACAGGTTACCAAGGGGACTTGGGCATTTGGAACGCAGGTCCCCTTCCTCCCTCAGCCCCAGGAGTCCCAGGCCCCAGCCCTGACTCCTACCCTTGGGCCCCAGGCTCACATGTGTATTTCCCAGCTAGAGACATGACAGTGCCCTCCTCCCCAGGCCGCCGGTGGTAGACCAGCTCTCCGCCCAGGGCCAGACATGGCGTGATGCTCTGGAGGTAGTGGGCCACGAGGATTCCTGTAGGCAAGATGGCGGGGTGTTACCTTGGCTTGATGGTTGGTTTCTGCTCAGCCAGGGTGCCAGGCCAGACTCCTGCTCCAGGCAGCCTTCCTTGCCCTCCCTCCTATCTCTGGGGCCTGCCCTGTCCTCTGCTCGCCAGCCCTGGCCTCTGCCCGTCTCACCCTCTCCAAGCAATTTCACGTGCAGAAAACAGAGATCTTATTAAAAGCATACATGTGACCCTGTCCTTCCCCTGCCCAGAACCTGCCATGGCTCCCCAATGCCAAGGAGACCCCACTCCTCCCAGTACAGCTGCACGTCCCTGTGTGGCTCAGCCCTAGCTTCAAACTAAAGTCACTTCCTCTTCCTGCACACAGCCAGCCATGCTTGTCTCTAAGCAGCAGGAACACACGGAGCCCTCTCCTCAGGCCCGGGCACACGCTGTACCTTCTGCCTGCCTGCTGTATCCTTCCCTTTCCTTAGTTGGCCAACGAAATACCCGCACCTGAGGACTTCCTGGATTTGGCTTTCTTCCCAGCATGCCCGACTGGAGCCGCCATCAACCCAGGACCATGGCAGTTGCCCCGACCCTGGACTCCCTGCTTCGACCCTTGCCCCTTGCAGTGGCATAGGACACAGAGAAGCCACTGGGAACCTGGGAAAACCACCGTCGGCACTGGGTCTCTACTGTGTCTGAGTCCCTCTCCTGGTCCCTACATGCCCCGCAGAACCTGGACTGTTCCCACACTGCACCCCATTCTCTCTGCTGCCCAAGCACATTCCCTGGGCCTCTGGCCACCCTGGCATGGGGTAATCTTCCTGCGGGAGCTTATCCAAACCACTAGCTCCTCACAGGCCTTTTTCTGGAACCCCTCACCCCTTCCTGCACCTCTTTCTCCTGAACATGCTGTTTCTCCTATTTTTCTCCTGCTTACATCCAGACCATTCCCCCGCACCATGGCATGTGGGCTCCCCAAGGCAAGGGCTTTGTCACGACCAGTGGTTCTCAATCAGGGGCCGTTCTACAGCATCTGGAGCAGCCAGGAAGAGCCCAGAGTCTAAAACTATGGGAAGGAAAAGAGTGTGAGTCAGAGGTCTGTGAGAGCGAAGACAGAGCCTTGGGCAGTGGGCAGAGTCCAGGATATGTGAAAGGAGACCTATCTTCCGATCCTGTCTCCCACACCTGCTACAGAGCAGGGAGGTCTCGGCCAGACAACCCCTGCCCTTGCTCACCTAGGGCCCACATCAGGTGTCCCTGGGTAAGTCGGCAGAAGCAGATGGCAGACACCCGGGGCAGCTGCTCAGGTGGGGCCAGCACTGCAGAGGGAAGGTGGTTCTTGGCCCCAACCAGGTAGGACATCTCCCTGCCCTCCACACCCTAGGTGCTCAGAATGAAGCAGAGGCTCCAGAGATGAGGTCATGGGGAGGGAAGCAGGTAAGAACACGAGCTGCTGGATTAGGCTGCAATTCCAATTCCAGCTCCTGCTTTTTGGCCATATGATCCCAGGTGCTTGATATCAGCTCTGGCCCTTGCTTTCCTCAGTAGTGAAATGGGGGTCATAAAAACAGATACCTCCGTCCCTCACGGGGGAGCATGGACACCCAACAGGGTGAACTCTGGCCATGCAGCTAGCCCCACACTTGGGGCTGAACAAGGGCTCTCCCACTGAATCCTTCAAGAGGTGGTCACTGCTTCTGTGCCCTTGTGACAGATGAGGAAACTGAGGCTCAGAGGGGTGGAGTCACCTGGGTCCTGAGGCAGAGGTGTCAGTGGTAAATTACTCATGCTTGGCACTGACATGGACCCAGCAGGCCCAGTATCTATTAGGATGATGCTGGTGTTTGCAGAGGCTACTGGTGCCAGAGGGAAGAGCCTGGACTCTGGAGTCTGAAATGCTGGGTGTCCTTGGGGAAGAACTTCCCCTCTCTGGGCCTCAGTAAGATGGGGATAACAGCAGCACCCACCTCACAGGGCTGTTCAGAGAATGCAATGAGCTGTTCCCCTCACTGCTCTATCCCTAGTGCCTAAGTGACTGGAGAGGATGCGTATCACATACTTAGGGCCTGAAAAAGGGCAAGAGGTAATCAAGGGAACCTGCCACTGCTAGCACTCAGGCCTCTGTTCAGCGTTTCCTGAGCACCTACTCTTTCCAGGCACACAGGTCCAGGCACTGTGCATAAAGCCCTGAGTAAGGGAAGCAAGTTCCTGCCCTGACAAGAGCTGAAGTTCTAGTGTGGGAGACGGGTGATCAGAGGAAGGGCCGCAAAGAGCAGAGCATGGGGGTGAGGCGGCGCGAGGACATGTGCGCCGCTCTAGGTGGCGCTGGTCTCCTCGCTGGGGTAATGCGTCCCCAGAACTCATTCACTCAGCCACAGCAAGACCCGGAGCATGGTTCCCAGCAGGAGGGCAGCAGGCGGAAAGGTCCTCTGGGAGAAGGCAGGCAGCCATTCCAGGAAGTGGCAGAACAGCTCCTGGGGCCCAGCTGTGCTGAGTGTGTGAGCAGAGGGCTGATGCCATCCAAGGTCAGCAGGGACAGAAAAGGTTTCACTCTGCCCCCAGGCCCCTCACTCCCATGAGACCCTGCAGGTGCGGCCTCACATGCCCGGCTTCCTCTGCCCCCTGGATTTGGTGACATGGCCCTTCCTACTCTCCATACCTTTCCAGTGGCTCCCTTCCTCAAGAAGCCCAAAGGTGATCCCTGCTCTGAGAAGTCTCCCTCGCCCTTGCAGGCAGAAAGCTCTCCCCCAGCATTCCCAGGGACTCCAGCTGCCTGACTTCACAAACTCATTCCCTCAGCACACACTCCCAGGAACCGGCTCGCCATGACAGGAAAGCAGGGATCAGCAGCCCATCCTTCCAGCTCTTCAGCCAAAACCTAGTCACCCAGACTCCTCTCCCTCATCTCCCATGGTCAATCCTTCCGCGGAGCCCATTGGCTCCACTTTCACTGCCCCTACGATGGAACCCCTTATCGTCCATTCTCCACATGTCCACATCAGCGGTCCTTGTTAGAAGCTAAGTCAGATCCTGTGCCTCTCATGCTCAAAACCCTCCGGTGGCCCGACTCAGCCAGGGTAATGGTTAATGTTCTGCAAAGCCTTATGTGACCTGACCCCATTAGCTCTCTCACTTCTATCACTCTCTCTCCTCCTTGATGTTCCTATAAAGGGCCCTGCCTCAGGGCCTTGGCACTTACTGTTTCCTCTGGCTGAAAAGCTCTCCTCCCATCTGTCTGCTTGGTACCTTCGTGCATGTCCTGTCTTTGTTCAAGTTTCACCTACGTCAAGAGGCCTTCTCTGAGGACCCCCCCACCTCTCCCCAAGGTCCTAATCTTTCCATACAGCCCCCAGGACCTCACATCTTTTCTATACATGCTATCTTAAACCTGGGTCTACCTCCACTGGAATAGAAGCTCCCAGAGAAAATTTAATTCTCTCTGTTCACCGCCTAATTCTTAGTGCCTAGAATATACACAGTATGCACTCAGTATTCACGATGAATGTAGAGAAATCCAAAACAGACACCCAGAGACCACTCCCACTGCTAAATGGAAGGGGGAACCAAAAGGGAGAGACTAGAAGTACAGACAGAAATCAGAAGTCCCCGCCCCTAGCCAACCCGAACAAGGCTGACTTGTCCACCTCCATCTCAAATACCTGCCACCCAGCACCTGCACATGGACCCCACCCGCCCTAGGATCCACTCTGTGCGCCACAATTACCCCAGAGCCCTCTGAGTAATAAAGGCAGCTCATATTATTGCCACCTGAGGTTAACAGGGACAGTCCTATGGTAAATAATACCTTTCTTTGGGACCTGTTACCTGCCTCATGCCATTTGCAGCTTTGCACATGGAAGAACTTATACAACCTATTCAACAACACTGCAAGACAGCCCAATTTTCCGGAGAGGGAAACTGGGGCCCACAGAGGTGATGGAACCTGCCTGCAATCACAGGAAAGCTGGCAGCAGGGCTGGGGTTTGAACCCACTTTCTCATCCACGATGCTCTGTTGCCAGACACTGCGAACTCACTCCTGCCCCTGCCTGATATTCAAATGGTAGCAAAGGAGGTCCAGAGAAGGGACTGCATTTGCTGGTAAAGCTGGGATTGGGGTCTGACCAACCTCCCAGCCTGGTGCCTCTTACCTGAACCCACCAGGACATCTGGGTTCCCCAGGGTGATGGCTGCTGTGAAGTCAGAACCCCGGTACTCCCCATCCACCTGCCAGTTCACAAACTTTGACTGCTGGGTCTGCGGGGGAAAAGGGGGAGTGTGAAGGCAGCCTGGGGTTCAGGGTGGCGGGGGCAGCTGACTTGACTCCCACTCACCTGGATGGCCATCTTGGACCTGAGGCCGGGGCCCAGCTGATGAATGGCCTGAGCATTGAGGCTGCCACTATTGTCCATGTCACCCACCAGCACAGGGAATGCCTGTGGGGCAGAGGGCATGGTTAGAATCAGGTGCCTAGTGTTAGGGAAGTCCATGAATAATGGGCAGAGGTGAGAAGCCTGGAATCAGAAAGCAGAAAGCCTCAGACTGAGGTTCCCTCCTCCAGGAAGCCCTCCTTGACCACCTAGGCTGAGTCAGGCTCTGGGCTCCCACAGCCTTCAGGTTCCCCACTTGGGTCCTGCCCACCCTGGAATGTTACTCTCTGGGGACAGGTCTGTTTTTTCTCACTCTCTCTCGCTACTAGACTGTGAGCTTTGTGGCTGTTTCAGTCACTGCTATGTCCCCAGTACTGCCCAGAACAGGGCTGGGCATAGAATGGGGGCACAATGAAGATTTGTTGAATAAATGAATTTACTGGAATAGCTAAGATGAGACCTAATTTAGTCTCCCCCTCCTCCTGTATCCTGCCCCAGCCTCCTTCCAGGCCTCCAGCTTTGTCCTGGCTCCCTGAACCTAGCCTCTGCACAAGCAAAACTGAGGGAGATTTCTAAAGCAGACACCTGATCACGTCTTTCCCTTGTTCAAATCTTTCCATGGCTCTACAGCGCCCTCTAGAGAAAGTCCAAATGCCCAGTTTAGCATTCAAAGATCAGCAAGGTCTATATAGCCCAGCCTACCTACTCTGGGTCATCACTGCCTGCTGATCCCGGGATGCTCACCCCAGTGTCTCCAGCCTTATCAGGGCCAGGCAGGGAGCAGAGCTTCAGGATGAGGAATGACCCAGGCCCCGAAGCACCTTGGAGACACAGCCCCACCTCCCCACCCCCTCAGCAGCTCTGGCTTCCTCCTGACAAAGCCTCCCCAAACTGTTCAGTTACATATTTGTTAAAAGAGAGACACAACGAATGAATGACAAAAGAACCTCACCTCTGTGGGACTCAGCTGCTTTGTTCCCACATACGTGACCCCGAAGTGGTAGTTGGACTCCCCGATTGTGCTGAGGGCTACCGTGTGGTTTACCTGGGAGAAGAGGGAGGGCTGCAGGGATGAGTCTATGGAACCCCCCCAGCGCAGGTCCCCTCCAGCCTGGGATGGGGGATAATGGCCAGTCTGGCCTCCCACCAGAGGAAGACTGGGGAGGTGGCCTGACCATATTAGATACTTAAAGACTTGCTGGGGTGGGGCTACATACTGGTACTTTGCTCCTGTCTGGATGTTATGGAATGGGAGGTCTCTTGGAATTCTGGGTCCCTGAACACTACCACTGTCCCCACTGAGCAGTCAGCCTGGCACTGTGTCTCTTTAAGTCTTTTTAAGTACCAATGGGCTCAGCCCTTTAGGGAGGAGTAATGGGGTTGTATGTGCAGAAGGCTGGGATATCCTCTGGAGAGTAAAAGCACCAGGAAGGCTCACCTGGAAGTGATTACTCAACCCTTTGTTGACTGTGAGCTTGACACCTTCCATCTGAATGGGGAACAGCTCTGAAGAAGAGAAAAGCTGTCACACTCCACCTTACACACACACACCCTCTCATCTCTTCCTTCCCTACTATCGCAGTTCTCCCTTCTCCAGGGACCCATACGTAAGAGGTTGCGGTAAGTATCCCAACCAGAAGAGTGGCAGTACAGCCTAGTAGATGGCGCCAGGATCATTGCCTGAGACCAACTCCCAATGCCTCCCTCTACTTAACCTGTATGACTCTAGGTAAATCACTTTACCTATTTACATCAGAGTCGTCATCCCTAGAATGAAGATGCTCACCACATGCCAATATTGCAAAGATTTAATGAATTAACATACACCAACTACCAAACAGTGCTCATAAATCTCCACCATTTCTACCATCAAAATTATTCTAAGCCAGGATCCAGGAGCCTTGGGTTCCACCTCCACTGGACCCTGCTGACACCTTACTGACACTGTGACCTTGGGCCTCGGTTTCCTTCCTGATCACACCAGAAGGCTGGCTTGGCTGACTCCTGAAGTCCCTAAGGCTTTTCTCTACTGCTACGTTATTTCCTACTGAGGTTCCACCACTTGACTGCATCGTTCTTAGCTCCAAGTCCAACGTTCCAGCATTCGATCCCAAAGTCAACTCCTAACATTGTTAAGTAATTTCAATGGTCCGATGCCAATTCCCAAGGTCCTTAATGTGCTCTCCCTTCCCCCAAGATCCCGGCCATCACACCCCCTCCGGGTCCCTCGCCCCTCACCCTTGCACTTCCGGTGGCACTCCTCGAACGTGCCTGGGTTAGGCAAGCAGCCACAGGCCCCATCGGCCGCTGTCCCAACAGCGCTGGCGGCCGCAGCCCCGGAGCTCCGTTCAGAACCTCGACCCGCGCCGGCCCCAGCGCCAAGGCCACCCCCGAACGGCGGCAGCGTGAAGCCCGGAGGAGAGGGCGGAGGCGGCGGCAGTCCCACGAGGGCGGGGGCAGGCGGCGGCGGGGGCCCTGCAGGCAGCGAACTTGCAGCCAACACGTTGCCCATGGTCGCCTGCAAGGGGAAAGGTCAGAGGGCGGAGGTCAGAGCCCGCACGCTCCTGGACCAGTCCCTGGCCAAACCCCACTCTGATCAGGGCCCCGGTTCTCACTAGCGGCACCGCCTGCTCCCGGCCTGGGCTCCTCACCCACCCCGTGCGCCACGCGCAACCGAACCCGCTGCCGCCCCCGCCCCCGCCGCCGCCCCGCCCCACCTAGTCCATTGGTTTAGCATGCCCTGGGGGCCGCCCACCAGCTTCAGGGCTTAGCCTTGCTATTGGACACTTGCCTGGGCATCCCACCCATCTCTCTGGAACATCCTTCTCTATTGGTTCCTACTGGCAGACAGGTCAAAGAGCACCTCCCCCTTCCCATTGGCTCTTGGAGCCAGCGCCTATTGGCTTGTGACGCCGCGGGTTCGGATGCTCGCCCGCCATTGGTCTGTGCTGAGCACGTCCCACGCCCACTGACTCGTCGCCTCCGCCCTTCTCCAGAAGGCGACCCTCTTTCGACTCCGCCCCGTGGCCAAGTTGCCATGATGATTGGTCAGCCTTGGCCCTTTTAGTATCCAGATTGGCTCTAGCGTCCGTCCTCGAGGGACACCGGTAAAGGTCGGTTGCGCGGTAGAGGCTGCTAGGCAGCAAGGTCAGGTCTCGCGTCCCAGCATGCGCCGCGGCAGAGGGGCAGCCCCGTGGTCTGGAGTGGGCCACCGAAAACCGGAAGTGCCGGCTCTTACCCACAGTGCCTCGGGAGAATTCTAACCGGTTATGTGAACCCTGTCCTGCTTGTTACCCACAATGCCCCTCACTAGTTTAACGCGACAGTTGCCGTAGTCCCACCCACCTTTTTCATTACCCATCATGCCTTCTGCTTCCCTCTATGCGTCACTGCGCCTATCTTCGGCCCATTCATTCCTGTCCAATTACCCATCATGCCTCTGCCCCATTCATTTCACTTCATTGCCTTTTTTTTTAGTCTTTTTTTACCAGTTCACTTCCATTATTTTTCTAGTCTTTCTTTAATTAACCATCATGTTTTGGGTCCATTACCCATCATACCCGCGGCCCCTCTTTCTCCATTATTCATCCCTCTGCCTCCGGCTCATTCAGATCTCTTACCCATCATGTTCTGAGCTACTATTAGAACATTATTCATAATTTTGCCTTTGGCCTATGCTACTTGCCATTTATCCAATAAATCTGAGCCCCTCGTACTTAATTACTGCCATTTCTTTGTTCCGTTTATTTCTGTCCTTACCCATTAGACTGCTGTGCACTGGTTTCTTTTCATTAACTGCCATGCCCTGAGCTAGTCCCCCTCTTCATCCATTAACCATCATGTTTTTGGTCATTAATCCTCTCACTGGTTATTTTTCTTTCATATCTTTGGCCCTCCTGTTTTTGTCTGTAATCCATCTTGACTTGTAGTCCACTGATTCCCTCAAGCCCCGGGCCCCCTATTCATCGCCCATCATGTACCAGCCCATCCCGTTTCACTTAACCACAGAAAACACGAGTTGAGACCTGGTCAAAGTATAAACTCCTATGTTGTAAAACAATAATATATTCCCTTTCCCCAACTCAGGTGACTCGCTTTCCCCTGCCAGGGAGATGTCTGGGTCCCATCCCACTGCGCAAGAGTTAAAGGGATTAGTAGTCTTTAAAAGTCTCAGCAAATTCTCCCCAGGCTGAGGCCAGCAAGGCACACTGTGCATGAGGCTCTGAGCTGGGGCTTAATTCCCTGTAGACAGGAAATGGGGTAGTGGGGGCTCAGGGAAGGGTCTGGACGCTGAGACTCCTGCCTGCAGGAGAGAGGACATAGGAAGCTCTGTCTTGGGCTGGGGAATCCCCTCCCTCCTGTCTTTGGGGAACAGACAGGGTGAGAAGGAGGGCAAGTGGAACTCTGCTGCCTGGAGGGCTCAGGTCTGAGCAGCAAGGTGCTCTCTATGCCCACCCCAGCAGAGCTATTGGGAGTTTACTTCTGAGGACAAATCAAAAGGTCTGAAGTCTTCTTTGCGATTTGGGGGGAGTCTGGAGATGGTGGGACATGAGAGGTATGATCTAAGGTCACAGTCTTAGGGGTCCTTGGGTCAAAGGTTGTACAGAAACATACCCCCACCCCCTCATGAGATAAAGTTACCCAGTTTCCATTGTCGTGGCTGGTTTCTCTGGATCAGAGATCATGGATTAGAGGTCATAGTGGAGCCATCAAGGTAGAAGTCACAGATGAGATGTGTGTGTGTTTGTGTGTTAGCTGACACTGGCCTCGCCAGGGATCAGGGGGCACTAGATCCCTAGATCTAGTGTTGGTAGAAACTTGAGGGATCAAGAACTGAGAAGTGAGAGAACAGGGCCATGGCAGCTCACACATACATGGCCCGGGACATGACAAAGCCCTTGCCCTGAGAGGAATCAGGGCTAGAGTACGATAGGGCATGGTAGATGTTCTTGTCCATATAGCCTTCTTTCTCCTCCTCCTCATCCTCTAAGTCCAGGGAAACCCTCTCCACAGTAGGCATCCCTGGAGGCACCAGGATAGGGGACCCCAGGCTTGAGACCCCCAGAAGCAAGGGTCCAGACCGCTCTTCCAAGGTGGGCAGCTCATGATATCGAGGCATTTCCTGGGAGTGGGAAGAGGAAAGGAGCCCAAGGTCACCTCCTGAGCATGACACAGAATGCCAATCTATCCCTTGACCCTAAAATCCTGACCATGCTCACTGCTTATCACCTGGGTCAAGATTGCACTGGGATAATCATATGGCTCATTCCTAACTCAAAGCCCAGGGCATGGATCTCACCCTGATAATTCTGGGCCTCTCCTTTGTCTTTTGATCTCTGACCCCAAGTTCTTCCCCATGAGACTTTGACTTCAATCTTGACCTCAACTACTTAGCCTTAAGCCCTAAATACTCCTTTGAATCTTGACTACTCTCAGCCTCAGTATCTGACCCCTGACCTCCAGTACACCACTGAGGGAATGACTTGTCTTCTCCCAACTCCAAGCACATTATCTGGCAAATACAGATGTTCAACCAATCTTCGCTGACTGAGTGACTTTAAGGTCTAATCTCATGGCCGTGGGCTTTTTCAACCATGACCTCTCCTACTGAATCCTAAATATATCTTGATCCTCTAAGCTCTGACCAGAGACACAGCCCAGATCTAGAGTCGTGACCTTTAGTCTTTGACGTCTTATTTCAAGAACTGACCTTTGGTCCTTAAACCCAGATCCCAAACCCACCCTTGTCCACCCCTGAGCTCCTACCTGCTCAGTGCATGAGATGCCAGCATCACTGTAGGGGGTCTTGAGTGGGCTGTGCTCAGAGGCCCCCAGGGTGAAGAGCTGGGAGGGCTGTGGGGCAGAGGAAGGGGCAGGTCAGGATGTTCCTCTGCATCCCCTCACAACAACCAGCTGGCCTCTCCCCGCCAGTCCCCCCTTTGAGCCCTGGCCTCAATGGGGAAAGGTGAGTGTGGAGGTGGGGGCATCCTGGGCTCCAGGGGAACTGCTCACCATCTCTGGCTCCACCAACTTTGCCTTTGGGGTCGGTGGTTTGTGGGAGGGAGGTCCCTCCAGGCTGTGGAGTAGGAAGAAGGTCAGCAGGAGGCTCATACCTGAGAAGTGTTCCTACCCCAGGGTCACTGCACATGCCCATCTCCCTGCTTGATCTCCCTTTCCACTGTCCCTGCTCCAGCTTGATGGCTAATTCCTACTCGTCCCCATGAATTTCTCTTCTACCAGGAAGCCTCCCTGATTCTCCAGGAGGATCAGGAACTCCTGTCATATTGTTATATCTAGCTGTACTTCCCTCTTAGGGCACTTACTGAGTTTGTATTTGAGATGTTATTTCTGATATCATTCAATGAGTGCACCCCACTGTGAGCAATGTGAGGGGAAAAATGAGATCTGTGTCATCAACAATGCTCCCAGAATCCACTATGAGGAATTCAGCAAATAGTTGTTAAAAAATGCATAAACAAATGAAATGCTTTCCTATCCCCCACACTATGTTAAATTCTGTCATTGTACACACCCATACACCAGAGCATCCTGTATACATAATAATAATGGGTGCTTACTATGCTTCAATACCCAGCTCAGGTGTACCCTTCTCCAGGAAGCCTGACCCTCCAGACTGGGTCAGGTGACCCCTCTGTCCCCTCAAAGCTCCCTCCCTAAGCTTCCCTAGCCCATCCCTGGCCATGCTGGACTGTCACTGTCTAGGGATGGGTCTGTTTCCTGTAGACTGTGAGCCCCAGGAGGGCAGTGCCAGGGCCATCTCCGTCACCACTGGGTCTCAGCACTGGGCTGGGCAAAAAAGAGGTCATTGATAGCAAGTTGTTAAGAGTTGACCAAATGATTAAGACAGTAGTTTTGTAAACTTTCTTGTACATCAGAAAAGCTTAGGGAGCTTGTTATAAATACAGATTGTGAGCCCTTCTTTTAAAAGTTCTGATTCAGTGGGTTTGATGTAAACTCGGGAATCTGCATTTTAAGCAAGTGTTCCTCCCACCCCTACCCCCACACTGGGTAATGTTAGTTTAAAATCACTTTGCCCCCAAAAGGCTTACTTGCTGATGAATTTCAGCAAGTGATTTTAGCTCTCTGAACCTGTTTCCTCTTTGATAAAATAGATACCACTAACTCCTGTGAGAATTTATGTTTCCAATGTGTATTTGTATGTGTGGACACTTTTTAAATGTTTGTCTCATCATTGCATTCCTATTCTCTAGGGCCTGGCCTGAGTAGTGGGTACTTTCTGAATACATGCTGAATTAATAAGTGGATGTGAGGCTTCACGGAGGTCACACATGCAAAATGCATCTCACTCAGCCTGACGCATAACAAGTGCTCTACACAGAAAAGTGTGGCTAGTTTCTCCCAATACCCAGGCTCCTTCTTCCTCACAGTAATAAAGATTTTAGTTGGGCACACGGCCACCCAGAAGAAAGACTACATTTCCCAGTTTTTCTTGCAGCTGCGGCAGCCGTGAGACTAGGTTCTGGCCAATGAGAAGTGAGAGAAAGCGGTGGGTTCCCTTATAGGGTGGCCCTCTGTTTCCACATCCCGTTCCCACTGGCAGGCATGACGACTTTGAGGCCTGGATGGCTGTCTGGTTGTTAACTACATGGACAATGATAGAAGAGTGGGGACCCGTCTCGGATTATGAGCAAACTGGAGGGTGGAGGAACAAGAGAGCAGGAGCTTGGGCTCTTTCGACTTCACAGAGCAGAGCTGTCATACCAATGCTTTATGGGAGATGGAAGTACTCTCCTGTCCACCCCATTTAAGTCATGGTTATTTTGGGCCTCTCTCTCTCTCTCACACAGTCATAGATGCTTTTCTCCCACCCTGTGCTCTCCAGTTCTGGGACCCCTCCCCCATCCACTTGGCAGGGCCCGTCACTCACGCATCTTCCTCCTCTGCCCCCTGCAATCTCTGCTCCTTCCGCTGCTGCCTGCAGATGAGGATGCCTGTGGCGGCCACAGCCGTAGCAATAATGGCAGCAATGATGCCCCCAATAATGCCACCTGTGGCCCCTGCACCCGCTGTGTTGGGGGTCTCTGCAAGGAGGACAGTGTAAAGGAATCTTGAGGGGGAAGCCACAGCTCCTTATGCCCAGTCACTCCCCCACCTCCATCCCCAAGTCACCACCCACCTGTCTACTTCCTCTCCCAAGGCAGGGGACATACTTTCATTCACCTAATCCTTACTGAGCATTTGTTTTGTGAGTGGTGAATAAACCATGCAAAAGTCTCCACTCCATGGAACTTATATCCTAGTTGGGCAGGGAGAGCAACAGTGAAACAAATACAACAGCGAATATGCCAGGTGGCGGTAAGTGATACAGGATAAATATGTAGTGGGGAAGGTGATACGGCAGTGATGAGACAGGGCCCCTCAACGGTAGCCAGAGAGAGCCTTACTATGTGGTGACATTTGAGCAAAGACCTGAAGGAGATGTAGGGGGTAAGCCATGAGAATGTGAGAGCATTCCAGACAGAGGGAAGAGCCAGTGCAAAGGCCCTGAGGAGAAAGCCTTGTGCTGTTTTTAAGGAAGGGCAAGGAGGCCTTGCATACAGGGAAGAGTGATGATGGGGAGAGAGGAGAGATGGGGGAGTGGCTGGGGCGGAGCTAAAAGGCAGCAAATTGGCAGGTATTCTGGGATTGGAATCAGAACATTACGGGGAATGGACTCACCCTGGGCAGGGGATCTGTGTGATACAATGAGTTATAAGAAATGCATATTTGGTCATTCATATGACCAAATATGTACTTCCCAGGTATATCTGGTCTTTATCCAGTTCCTGAAAACTGCAGAGTCTCAAATGTGAAACAGGTGTCTTGTTATGTTAATGAGACTTTTGGGCCCCACCCATGGGCAGGGGCTGGAGACTGAATCAGCCAATGGCCAATAGTTTAGTCAGTCATGACTATGCAATGAAGCCCTCCAAAACCCAGAAGAGCTCGCTTTGTCTTTGCTCTGCTTTGCCTGTTCTGCTCAATGGATCCTGCCTCTTGGTTGGCGAGAGCTTCTGTACTTGGGGAACCAGACCGCCTCCACATGCCACTGAACCAGGCCCCAAGCTCCACAGGATAGAAGCTCCTTAATTTGGGACCTCGCTCTATCTCTTCATCTGCCTGTTAACTTGAATCCTTTATGGTGTCTTTTATTAAGCTGGTAAGCGTAAGCATTTTCCTGAGCTGTGAGCCGATCTAGCAAGTTAATCAAACTTAGGTCATGGGAAACTCCAATCTGTAGCCGGTAGGTCAGAAGCACAGGGAACTGCCTGAGGCTTGCGACCCACATCTGGAGTGGGGGGTGGAGGGCTGTCTCGTAGGATGGAGCCCTTCACCTGGGAATCTGGTGCTGTCTCCAGGCAGATAGCATCAGAACTGAGTTCTCCAACACCTTGCTGGTGTTCAAGAATTGCTTAGTGTATGTAGGTGTGGGAAGACCCCTTCCCACATACTTACACATATTGGAACCAGATCCGGACACCAGAATGAAGTTACTCTACTATTACTGCTGTGTATAATATTGTTACTGTTATACATATATGTAGGGAAAAAATACACCATTGCATTTGGTATGGACAGGAGGGAATCATGACAGTCTAGCTTCTCCAGCCTAACCGGAAAAGAGATTGAGAGAAGCTTGTGGCCCCCTGCGCTTCTCTAACACACCCCACTTCCTGAAGTCCTTATTGGAGCAATGACCTGTTCACCTGCCCATTTCCACCTTAGACTGTGAGCACCAAGGTGCAGGGTCTGGCACACAGTTGACATCGGCTCAGTGTGAAGGGGTCCAGCGTGGGTGCTCAGGGACCTACTGTATGCTATTGATGCAGTTCCCCAATCCCCTGCCACCTGGCACTACCCTCCCATTGTGAGGAGGAGGAGTGGGAGACTGGATAGGGTGTACAGATAATAAACAGAGGAAATAACACGTGTCAAAGCTCCACCCACAGGCTTCACCCTTCTGCCACCCCCCTGCACAGATGAGGAGATAAAGCTGCCCAGAGGAATGAGGTCTGCATCCAGGGACTATCTGATTGCCGCAGCTTCCTGCTGCATAGCCTGGCATCCTCTGGAGGGCTTCAGAGCGTGGGGAATAACAGAGTAATTACTGCTCAGTCCATACAGTCTTCCTCAAAGTACTGTTACTCCTGTTACGGACTGCGCGCCTGGGAGGGCAGGGCTGGGTCTGCCTGAGTCACCAATGTGTCCCTTTCAGAGTAAGTGGAAGTCAGTTCCGGTGGAAGAAATGAACTCCCCAAGCCATGCCTGGCTGCTCAGTGCCAGGCATTCCCGGCAGGGCCTTACCAGTCCCACGACAGCCTTGGGAGCAGAAATGAGCACAGAACACCCCCGTGTTACGGAGGTGCCCTGGGGCTGGAAGGGCAGAACCCTGCCCCCTGCCTCCCTCCGCCCACCCCTCTCAGGCCCAGCCTGGGTTTGGGAGATGTTCTAGTTGGAGGGAGAAGGGATACAGAGCTGCAGCTCCTCTCTGTGAATCACTGAAAAGCCCCCGGAGCCCAGCCCAGGGAAAAGGAAAGAGGAAGAAGGCCGGGAAAAGCCTCTGCTTAGTGTAGAGAGGTAGGACTTTTCCTGGTTCCTTGGAGCCCAAGAATGCCGAGGGCAGCCCTCCCTCCCAAGATCCTCAGCGACCTCAGGGAGGTGGGGTCTGAGCTGCCCCCTCACAGCCACCCGACCCCCACGAAGGCCCTGGAGTTCAGCTGCCCAATCCTACTTTCCTGGGGACCCGGATGGAGGGCAGAGACAGGAGACAAGGATCATGAGTAGTTTTCCAAAAAAGCTGAGATATGGACAGAGTAGTAAGAACCAGAAAGACTCCATCTTAAGGCTAAGAGTCCATTTTAAGAACCAGGGAGTTAGGAAAGTAAGATTCGTAACATATTCTTTAGCAAACACACAGTAACTCAACCCACTTTGGGGGCAGGGCGGGTGGTCTTGACTGATATGTTCCCAGAGGAAAGCCACTATCCTGGGGAGGAACCGGATCAATACATTTCTTGTGTTAAGTTTATTTTGCAGAATTACCTGGAGGACCGATATAATAGAGGAGAGGAGACATAGTGTCTCTCACCAGAGATAAGCATCTTGAGAGCACTTGACAAATCTACACTCCCTCACCCTTAGTCACATTCCTGAGAAGTGCTTAAAAGAGGAGAACCCCCCCCCCCACCCAGCCTTTTAGCACGCCTCCTCTCTGGGGACACCACACTTTTTCTCTCTTTAACTGCGTACCTTTATATAAAACGTTTTCACTGCTCGACTTACTGCATTTTGTCCTCTCTGTGTTTTTCCAGTGGTAAGCGTCTTTGTTTCTTTGCTATTTCATTCTATTTCTAAGTCTTCACTTAGTCTCTGCTTTACTCCTGGTAAGTAGGGAAGCGCTGCTGAGAGCTCAGATCTGGGCCTGCGAGTTCCTGCCGCCAGGGCGACCCTGAGCAGCAGGCTTCCTCTCCCTCCTGCATGTTCCTGCTCTCAGCTGCCTGCAAGGCCACTCCGCTCTCGCTTTAATAAATTCCTTCCTTACCTACACTCTTCCAACCTGCTTGAGAATACTTTCTCGTTCAGAGGCAAGAATCCTCCCCCATCCAGGTTGAGGTTTCACCTGGTATGCAGGGAGAGACCTCCCCAGATGCAGCTGCCTGGCAACACGGAGTCAGGATCCACTAGAGATCCCCAAGTCAAAGCACCCTAGCCTCTGGGTCCAGCACCCAGTGACCAGCTTCCCAGGCCACAAGCCTCAGGGCTCTCGGGCATCCAGTGTGTCCTTTGAGGACCCAAATATTAGAGCCCCCGGCTCCCCCAGTCCAGCCCCCATTAGGGTCCCACCCCGGGGACTTAGCAGTCTCAGTCCCACCCCCCAGTGAGGGAGTCTGATGTATATTACAAGATACCCCCGATGTTTTCCTCCGAGGTGTTTATTAACTCCCGAGTGTCATGGGGCTGGGGCAGACCAGAGCCCAGAACAAGTCTCTCTGGGGACCCCATGTGCCCTGTTGCCGAGATCCCCTGGGGCTTCCCCTTCCCCAGGCAGCCCTGGAGACAGAAGCCCAGGGTGTGAGTCTACCTCCCTCCAAACCCCAGGAAAGTGGGAGGTAGCATTTGAACTCCAGGGCTGTCCAGACAAACGAGTCCAACCAGTCTGGAACCCTCGGCTGGCATGGTTGGCTCTGTCTGTGTCTATCTGTCCCGCATTCCCACAAACCATCTGCCATGAGATGAGGGAGCCATCCAGCTGGGACTCACTCCATGTTGTCTTCAAGAGCCAGGGGTAGAGGCAACAATGAGGCCTTCCTCTGCCTTCTCCTCTTCCTCCTCATCTAACTCATCCTTGCCATCCGACCTCAGGGAACCAGGGGCTGTTGGCATTCAGAAGATGGGGCCTCTATTCCCAAACAACTGAGTTCTCGGATCACAGGATCCTCTTCCACTGCCGTCTCTTCCTCCTCCTGCTCACCCTCAACAGGATGAAGGCCAAAGACCCCCCCCCAGCCAGAAGCGTCAGCATGACCAGTGGCCTCCCCTCGGCCCCCCCACACCACTGGATCCATGTCTCGGGGCGAGGCCTGGGGTATCTGAGGAGAGGAAGGGTGAGAAAGAAAGGGAGACATGCAGTGGAGGGGATATACCTGGGGGTGGAGTGGGGTGGCACAGGACACAGCAGGGGATAGTGACGGGTGACTTAGGGGGACAGCCCTGGGCAGAACATGGAGCAGGGAAGGGAGAACCATTCATGCTCCCCTACAGGCTGGGGGCTTTATACATGAAGGTGTGGACGCCAAGGTGTGTTTCCTTATTCCTGCACAGTGGTTTTCAAAAATTAAACTTGCTGGCCAACATTTCAAAAACCAGGAGATTGCACAGAAAAATCCAGGTTTCTTTTAGGGAAAAAATAAATCAGATCTGGCAATAACAAACTCTTAAAATCTCTATTGGGTGGTAGTTCACAGAAGGCTGGTCACTTGGATTGGAACAGAATTCCACACCTGGCCACCAGCTCACTCGCCAGGACCTTGTAGGCATCTGAGTCTGTGACCCTCTTGGGATGTTCTAGGGTGCGGGGTCCTCACAAAAGCTCTGAGGTCAGCGTCATGGCTTGGGCTGGGTCCGGCTAGGAAGAGGCAGAGCTGGATTTCAGCTCGAGGCTGTCTGGTTCCAAAGCTCTTTGCACTTGAGAGAAGGGGACGAGGTAATTCCTGATAATTCCTCAGGAGTGGCTGGGAACAACTGGGCAGGGTGGCGTGGTCTGCCTCCTGTCTGAGCCATGCGTCCCCGGTATGGAAAATGGGGTTCATAAAGCCCATTCTCCTGACTTCCTCTGGCGTTCCCTGTGGGGGCTGAGCAGGTGGGAGGGGAGAGGTCTGGGGTGGTGGAGAGGGATGCCAGGGAGAGCTAAGGGGGGTGTGAGAGATGAGAGAGAGCGTGCGGGCCCCACACCACGGATAGACGTCAGTGCAGCTGGAACCGTCTCACATATAGCCCTCTCCCACCCCTGTGTGCAGACCAGGGCCTCCGCTGACACCTGACCTCCCCCTCCCCACGCTTCTGTACACAGGAGGCGCTGGGACCCAGGCTCCTGAAGGCTTCTGTTTCTGGGTGTTTAAGAGTCACGACCCACTGGGCTGTCAAACCAGTTGTATCTCAAAGCGGCAGTAAAAACTGTACAATAGTAAAGGTGTATTTGAGTCTGAAGGGTAAGTACTATTTGGTGAAACATTTTTGGGGGGGGAAATATGTCTATACCTGAACACCAGGTGGAGACAGAAAACAGGTTTCTTACTGTGAGTGTTTATCAAAAATGTCTGGAAACCAGTTTTAGTGTATGTTGGAATGTTGGTTGCTTCTGGCGGTGGTATCTTGGAGATGGTGGGCGGGTGTGTTCGTGAGTCTGGGGGTCAAAAGTTCTCTGACATCTCCTTGAGGCAATGTCTGGCCTGCGGCGTGGCCTGTGTACCTCCACGTGGGCTGGACTGAACCCAAAACCCTGTGTCTGACTGCATGTCCGGGTCCGTGGGTGCATGTGGAAATGTGCTGTGTCTCTGACCTCCTAGGAGTGGTTCTCCCAGGAGCTGAGTGAGTTTTCTCTCTGGGTGAGACTATGTTTGAGACACCTGCTGCTCTGACTGGATCCCCAGGGTGCTCAGAGTGTCCCCATTTCTCTTGTGATGATAGCTGTGACTCCATGTGGGTCTGTGGCTACCTTTGAGGGAGTCGGGGGTGTCTTTCCATAGGGATGAGTCTTTCTCCAGAGGTGTGAGTCTGTGTGTATCCCCCTTCCCCGGGTTCCTGAGGAGCCTCTGAGTACGCATTTCACGGGGTGGATATTGTCGAAGAGCTCAGCTCTGAAGCTGGCGTGTTCTCTTTGGGGATGTTTCAAGCAGAAACATCCCTGGGGTTTGTGTGTCTGGGGGGTGTCCATGGTTTTTTGTGGTTCTGTAGTTCTCCAACGGTCCTTAAGTGTGATTGCGCCCGGCTCCACCCAATTCTACTGACTGAGTGTAGGTGGGGAGACCAGTTCCCCGGGTATGTATCTGGGGTGGAGGTTCAGGGTGGGTATTTCCAGATGGCATCTTGCTAGGCAGGTGGGGCTGACCCCCCTCTAGGTGTGTCTTTGAGGGCAGGGACTTTGTCTTGTCCACCATTGTATTCCCAACATCAGGCAGAATGCCTGGCAAAGAGCAAACTTGAGCAAATATTTGTCAGATGACGATCTGTTGAAAGGGAATCTCTCCAACAGGTTTCTGGAGAGTTCTGGGTGTACACCTCTGATGATGTCTTTGAGTTTCTTTCTCAGCATGTGCGTGTGTGAGTGACGATGTCCCCATGTGCGGAACTACTGCTGTCAGGGACTTCTCTCGCTTCCAGCCTGTGTGACAGTGTCTCCCGAAGGGTGTGTGTGGTTGTGTACCTGAGTGTGTCAGCTGTGCTGAGGGTAGGCCAACTATCTCTCGGGGTATGTGGATTTCTGAGTAGGTGTGCCCCATCTCCCTGGTGGCTGTCTGAATTCCTGAAGAGGGGTCTGGTTTCATCTGGATGTCTCTCCAAGTGTGTGAGCACACATGCGTGTGTGTAAGCCTGTGTCTCAGTAAGGGGGTATGTCTCTGTCTCCAGCTGTGGAGTCTGTGTGTGTGTGTGTGTGTGCGTGCGCGTGGCCCTCTTCACATTTGTTCTGAGAGTTTGCCTTAGGTTGTCTTTCTGAGGGGAGATCTCCTCCCACCCGCGGAGGCCACCATTCCTGGTGGTGCATGTTCACGCAGGCACGCTGCATGGACAGTCACCCAGGGAGGTGTTTCCAAGGATGGCTCTTTTCAGGTACACGTGGCATTTCATGGGCTCTGGCCAGATGTCACCTGGCTTTGTTCAGTGTGTGCCCCTGCTCTCTCAGGGCGTATGCCCTGTTGGCAGTGGGTTTGAGTGTGTGGGCTGTGTTTGGGGTGAGTGTCTGTTTGGACTCCAGTGCACTGGCCATGGCGTTAAGGGGACACGTTCCCACCCTGAGGGCCATGTGTCTGTCTCGGCGCCCATGGCTCTGTGATGGTCCCTACCTCCCTCTGGGTGCGTGGGTCTGCAGTCGTGATGGAGACGCCCTTTCCATCAGCCTGTGGGCCATACGCCTTGTCTGGTTTGTTCTCTTCCTCTCTGGCATGTGTCTCGGGGCCCATCTGAGTTTGAGTTCACATTAGGGAGACCCAGAGAACTTTCAACCCACAGACACACTGGCGGCAATTTCCAAATTACCACCACCAGAAACACAAATGTTCCAACACACACTAAACCGTTTCCAGGTGCTGCTTGACCAGCGCTCACCGTAAGAAACCTATGTTTCTGAGTGTGTTTCTGTTGGTTTCTGTCTAGCCGCTCGACACTTGTCTCTCCTGCTGTCGGTGGTGTGATTCTGTCCCACTGGCTGGGGCCCCGGGCAAAGTCCCTGGGTCTCTTCCTGAAGATCCTTTCCAGGGCTCTGCTAGGAAACCCCCACCCAACTCCTCTGCCCATGCCTATCCTACCTCCCCGATGAAGGGCCTACCTGCCGGCAAAAGAGAAAAGTCACGCCACCCTCCCCACCCATCAGCGAGGCGGGTCTGGATCCCTCCCCAGGCCGGCGGCACAGCTTCCCCAATGCAGTCCCAGAACCCAGAAGGGAGGAACACGTGCAGAGCAGCCCCTGTCTTCATATACCATCCTCAACACCCACTCACCTCGAACAAGGACCACCTGCTCGGCACGGCCCGTTCCCATGGCATTGGTGACGGTGCAGATGAAGGTTGTATTGATCATCTTGTCCACCGCGCGGATGATCAGCTGGGGGCCCTGGGCTATTGCTGAGGCTGGAAAGATGTCTGAAGTCCTGGAGGGTGTGTGGGTCACATGAGGGGGACAGCAGGGTCTACAGGGCAGCACAGGCCTGGTCCCTTACGACACAGGAGCCAAGCTCCAGGGGCCTAAAACTTACTGTTTGAGACGACAGACTGCCAGATCCCTCCTTCTGGAGGACTCATTGGTTCTGGCTCCTGGGGCTTCTCTCTCATGACACAGGAATCCAGGCCCCCAGCCCCTCCTCCCTCAGACCCAGGAGTCCAGCCCTCTAGGCCCCCAGCCCCTCCTCCCTCAGATCCAGGGGTCCAGGCCTCCAGCCCCTTCTCCCTGAGACCCAGGAGCCCAGGTGTCTCCAGGACTCACGTGCTCCAGTCATAGCCTGTGGGCTCTGGATTGCTGCGGGCGTCACAGTTCAGGCTGGCCTCACTACGGCCAAGGTACCAGTTGTCATCATAGCCGGAGATGGAGACCTCAGGTGGGTCTGGAGGAAATGGGAGACTGACTCAGAGGGGGAGAATCCCAGCAGGGGTGAGAGATAAGCAGGTGGACGGGACTCCTTAGGAAATGGGGTGTGTTGGCAGGAGGTGGAAACTGTCAGGGGCAAATGCAACCGTCCAGGGACGCCACTGCAGATTCTTTTGTGGAGGTTGCCTTTCAGTTCAGGCAGTGCCTGAGGGAGTCAGAGAGATAATGTGCCGTAATTTCTTAACTGCCTAGAGCACTTAAGGGAATTGGTTTAACCAACTTGCTGGACAGCTTGTGGAGAAAATGCTGAGTTGGGGTATGCCGTCTGTTTGGACAGTGACTGGAAGAGCTGGGGAGGTCATTATTTGGCAAGTCCATGGGAAGAGCGCCAGGGAAGCCCATAAAGGTAATAATAGGCGGGGTCAGTATAGGCAGCTAACAGAGCACACAGGAAGGGGTCAGCACTGACAGGCCCAACAGGGCCAATGTGCACCTTCCAGAGGGCAGGAGTTGGGGTCCAGAGCCCAGGGGAGTCAATATAGACAGTGCCCAAGGAAGCCAATTTAGACAGTGTGAATGGGGGTGTGTGTAGACAATCCTGAGTTGGGCAGGGTGGATCCAGAGTAGTTGATATAGACAGTAAGGGAACAGTGTCAACTGGGGGTCCATGGAACCGGAAGAGAGATTGCTGGGGGTAGCTGTGTGCTGGGAAACTGGCTCTCTGAAAAGAAGAAAAAAGAAAGAATAGCCCTAATTTAAAGTGTTTGCCAATTTCCTTGGTGTAAAAACTATCGAGATGACGTCATTGGACATGGACTGGGGAAGGAATGTATAAAATGTCCCTCGCTAACCTATTCTGGCTTACCATTGTTTATGGCAGCAGGGAGAGAAACCTAGCAAAGTCAGTGTAGACAATGAAAGGGCAGTGTGGGCATTGCCGGGCAGCCCGTGTAGGCAATAGGCAGGAAGGGAGGGCAGAATCTGGCCCAGAGGGCCAGTGTAGACAACACTCAGGGATAGTGTAGACAGTGCCCTAGAGAAGCCAGCGTGTAGGGGAGAAGTTGGGATGGGTGGGTGAAATGGGTGAAGGGGATTAACAGGCATAAAAATCTCAATCATCATATAAACTAGTCATGGGGATGAAAGTACAGCATAAAGAATATAGTCAATAATTCTGTAACATCTTTCTATGTTGACAGATGGTAACTACAGTAGAGTGTCTAATAATGTAGGTAACTGTTGAATGACTATGTTGTATACTTAAAACCAGTATAATATTGTATGTCAAACTATACTTCAATAATAAATAAATAAATAAACAAGTAAAGAGAAGCCAGCAGTACTGCGGTGCGGTCACATTTTGATGCACTCACAGCGCACTGAGAGGAACACAGGCAGCAGGGCTGGCTCCTCAAAGCTCTCATGCTCCACTTTGCAGGTGACCTTGACACCATCTGCTCGGCCCAAGGGCACCAAGGTGAAGCGGCTGGTGACGGTGACTGTGCCAGGCAAGGGCCCTGACGTCTGGCTCTCTTTGGCCTCCCCGTCCAGGGGTGACAGCCAGGAGATTCGGGCAGGTGGCCTGCCGCCTGTAGAAACACAGCGGGCCACGGGCACAGGTTCCAGGCTGAGTGTGACCTCTTGTGTTTCAGCGTGGTTCTGGGGCTGGGCTGGGGAGAGGAACAGAGCAGGAGTGTTACTCTCTACCTGCAGTCAGTCACTCAACAAACACCTCAGCAGTGGAGTTGAGCAGTTAAGCCCCAACAGCCTGGGTTCAAATTACAGCTCTGCTACTTAACAGCTCAAGTCATTTCCCAATCCTATGCCTCAGTTTCCTCTTTTGAAAAGTGGGGATAATAAAAGTACTCACCCCAAAGGCTTGTTGCATGTATTAAATAAACTGATATGTAAAGCACTTCAGACAGTACCTGGCATTCACTGTGCTACTTAAGTGTTAGTCATCATGTTATATTGTGTGTTCTGCTCTACTAGAAAAGCAGATAGTGTCCAAAAGCCTGGAAAAGGCAGAGATTTAGACTCTGCTAAAGCCAAAGCAGAATAATGTGGTTGAAAGGTCTGGCTGCAAAGGCCTCCTACTTCTTTTCCTATAATCACCATTAAACTGTGGTGCCAGAAGTGGGATAAAACTTGGAGATCCCCAAAGTTAGTAATATTTTGCCCATCACCCATCCTCCTGGAAAACATGGAAAGATATTAGGAGGGGAGAAAAAAAACTCTCTGAGGAATAATGACACCAACCCACAGTTATGGGTTGTGTTCTAGAACTCTCCATCTGAGTACCTCCTGAGCTTTTCAACGTGGCATAGCCCTCCTCTCCTTCCCCCTTCTCCTTGGACTGCCACAGAGCCTCCAGTGGGACTCCCATAACCTCCCTGGTCGCCCTCCCATCTGTCCTCTGATGGCTCCAGGCAACCTCTCCCTACCCGCAGTTTCTGCTCCCGCCCACTGCAGGGTCTTGACTACCTTGTGCTGGAAATGCTGTGGCTCCCTTCTCCAGATTTCAGCCTCACTTCCTCGAGGGAACCTCGCTGGTGTCTGACTCCCCATTAGTGGCACTTGCATCACCTGCTCCCCACCAAAGCAGAGGCTTAGCTGTCCTGTTCTGTGCTTCTGCCCCAGTAAATGCCTGATGGGTAATTATCATTCTCTATGGAGCTCTTGAACAGAACAAATGATTGCACAGGCAGAGAGACCTTTGCGGGTGGTGGGGAGAAGCTGGGCTTTGAGTTATGCAAAACAGCTGTGGTGTCAGGCGCCTTGGAAAAGGTAGCCTTCACCCTGGGATGGTGCAACACAGACTTCTCAAACTCTCTGGGGCTGAGAGGGGGAGAAAAAGTATCCAGAGTGACGTGGCTTCTGGGAAGTTGCCGGGGCAAGGTGGGATCCCAGGGGAATGCCAAGATTTATAATAGGTAGCATCCTTCAGGAAAAAAAAAAAGCCTTCCCTACAACTTCAACCTTCTCCATTCCACTAAGTGGCTGTGCTGGTCACCCTTCTGCTGGAGTCAGAAGGCTGGGAGTCTTTCCTGATTCCCCCCTCAATTCACAGGCAAGCACCTATTAGGTCCTAAAAGTGTCTTTGTTTTGCCCTGGCTCTCACCTGGTCACCCCACTCGTGCCCACCTTTGTCTACCCCTCTAAGGGGCCTCACAGCAGCTGGTCATCTTTTAACATAATTTTGACACTTGGATCAGTGTGCTCCTGTGATTTGAACCCTTCAGTGGATCCATACACACACGACCCTTCCGATGAAATCCAGCTGCCTTGTTTCTGCCTAGGAAGCCCATGAAAACTGGCCCTGCAAGTTTCCTGCCTCAGAGTCATTCAAGCCCTTGTCACCGGCCCCCTTTCTGTTACTGGGACATGCCAAGGTCCTTCTCACCTCCCAGTTTTTGCACATGCTGTCCCCTCTGCTTGTGGACATGTAGTCATGAGTGGCTCCTTCTTACATGTCAGGACTTGACTAAGAAGCTTTTCCTGACCATTCTATCTAAATGAGGCCACTGGGTACCTTACTTTGAGTAATTACTACAACATCCTGGTGCTGTTTGTTTGCTTATATGATTATGCTCTGGTGTTACCTCTAAAATAGTTCCAAATCTGACCTCTTCTGGCCACCCCCACTGCCTCCGCCTTGGTCTGGTTGCCATCACCTCCTCTGTGGCCTCCCAGCTTCCACCCTTGCCCCCCATATGCAGCTCCTTTCACAGAAGGAGCTGTGGGAACCCAAGCCAGACCACACCCCTCTCCTGCTCAGAACTTCCCACAGCTCTTATTCTGTCAGGGTAAGAGACAAAGTCCTCACATGGTCCATGTGGCCATCTGTGACCCGTGGACCCCATTACACCTTGATCCTGTCCCTTTCTGCTTTCCCCATTCATGTTTCCTCAGCCACAGACTTCCCTGCTCTTCCTCAAATATACCAGGGGCATCCTACCTCAGGGCCTTTGCACATGCCATTCCCTCTGCCTGGAACTCTTCCTTTAGGTAGACCTGAAGGGCACCCTCATCTCTTTCTAGTTTTTGCTCACATTTCACCAGACCTCCCTAGCCACAATTGTAACCTGTCCTCCTCCAGCTTGGCTTCCCCTATAACCACCTGACTCACATTTTCCTTATTTATGTCATTTGCTCTCTGGCATCCCCTTATTGGAGTGTAAGTTCCAGGAGGGCAGGAAGTTCTGCCGTACTCACTGCTTTATCCCTCAGGCCCAGAACAGTGCCTGGCACATAACAGGTGCTCAGTATTTATTTGCTGAATGCTTTTCTGCCCGCTTTATTCCCAACTTGCAGAACAGTGTGGTACACAGTAGGTGCTTAATGAGTATTTGCCAATTGACTGAAGACCATGGAGGAAGTCCATATTACAGCTGAAGCAGAGAGAGAAACAGATTGGCAGGGGGACTTTCCCAACTGCGCCCCCCCCAACCCCACCTCGCTGCCCCGCACCCACCCTGCTCACCTATGACCCTGAGTTGCGTCACCCCTCGGCCGGTGCCCTTGGGAAAGGTGGCAAACTCGCAGGTGTAGTTGCCCTCATCCTCCACCATCAGCCCCCGGAGGGCCAGTGTGGCGTCCCAGCGCCCCATCTTTGTGCCTTGCCCAGCTCCAGTGCTCTGCCTGGCAGTAACAAAGGACAGCCGCTCCTTGCCAGGCTGTAGGCTGGGGAAGCTGGAACCATATGCAGGATGGAAGACAGCCACACTCTGGCTGTTCCCGGCCGCGTCCAGGCGCAGCCATGTCACCTGCGAGACTTGGACTTCAGGTGATGGCAGCTGCAGGTGGCACGGCAGCTCCACAGTGCCCCCCAAGTGGCCCAGCACCTCCAGGGGCATGTGCACTTGCACATCCTGGGCTCCTGAGGAGAAAGGAAAGGGGGAGGTAAGTGGGGGAAGGACCCAGACACCCCCAGGCTAGGCAGAGCCGTCACTGAGGGAACCCAAGGGGAAATGCAGGCCCCAGT
This sequence comes from Smutsia gigantea, assembly GCA_032199065.1. NCBI lineage: Eukaryota > Metazoa > Chordata > Mammalia > Pholidota > Manidae > Smutsia > Smutsia gigantea. The sequence goes on along the minus strand of JAVSCE010010553.1, from coordinate 54,655 downwards.
GCAATGCGGGAGAGGTCCTGATTCCAAAAAGGCCAGGTAGAAAAGACATTTTGAGGAAACCTAGGGACATCTGAGTTTGCGCGAGGTTACATATTACTACAGAACTACTGCTACTTATTTATTTTTTATTTTTTTATTTTTTATTAAGGTATCATTGATATACATTCTTACGAAAGTTTCACATGAAAAACATTGTGGTTACTACATTCACCCATATTATCAAGTCCCCCCCATTCCCCATTGAAGTCACTGTCCATCAGTGTAGTAAGATGCCAGAGTCACTACTTGTCTTCTCTGTGCTACACTGTCTTCCTCATGACCCCCCCCACACCATGTGTACTAAACATAATGCCCCTCAATCCCCTTCTCCCTCCCTCCCCACCCGCCCTCCCCCACCCCTCCCCTTTGGTAACCGCTAGTCCCTTCTTGGAGTCTGTGAGTCTGCTGCTGTTTTGTTCCTTCAGTTTTCCTTTGTTGTTACACTCCACAAATGAGGGAAATCATTTGGTACTTGTCTTTCTCCGCCTGGCTTATTTCACTGAGCATAATACCCTCTAGCTCCATCCATGTTGTTGCAAATGGTAGGATTTGTTTTCTTCTTATGGCTGAATAATATTCCATTGTGTATATGTACCACTGCTTCTTTATCCATTCATCTACTGATGGACACTTAGGTCGCTTCCATTTCTTGGCTATTGTAAACAGTGCTGCAATAAACATAGGGGTGCATATGTCTTTTTAAATGTGAGAACTTGTTTTCTTTGGGTAAATTCCTAGGATTGGAATTCCCGGGTCAAGTGGTATTTCTATTTTGAATTTTTTGAGGAACCTCCATACTGCTTTCCACAATGGTTGAACTAGCTTACATTCCCACCAGCAGTGTAGAGGGTTCCCCTTTCTCCACATCCTCACCAACATTTGTTGCTGTTTGTGTTTTGGATGTTGACCATCCTCACTGGTGTGAGGTGATATCTCATTGTGGTTTTAATTTGCATTTCCCTGATAATTAGCGATGTGGAGCATCTTTTCATGTGTCTGTTGGCCACTGTTACTTATTCTCAGGTGTGATAATTAAATTGTGGTTAGGCAGCATTCCTTTTTCTTAGAAGATACAGGGTTTAAAGGACACACCTGCAACATACTCTCAAATGGTCACACAAAAAGAAAAAAAGAAGGTACAGAGAAAGGGATGATGCCAATGTGACAGAATGTGCCGCACTGTCCAGTCGAGCGGGGACGATGAGGAAGGTTCCTGGGCTGTCCTTCCAGATTATGCCTGTATGTTTGAAACTTTCATTATAAAATGTCTGGAGGAAAAAAGGAATCCTCTGAAAAGAAATCAGTAATAACAAATGAAAAATTCTATCGCCAAATAAATTTTTAAAAATTTAAAGTGCGAGAGATAGCCTCCATTTTTTTCCACACGGTGATATACTTCCCCCTTCTCCGTTCTATAAAACCTTTCTTCTAAAAGAAAGCCGAAGAAGGCTTTCTTTTAACAGCTTTGAGATATAATTCTCATTCACCCATTCAAAGTGTACAATTCAATGGCTTTTTGTATATTTACCAGATTTGTGCATCTACCACCATACTCAGGTCAGGTCAAATTTTTTTAGGCATCAAAAGAAACCCTGAACCCATACCCCGTCCCCCAGCCCCTGGCGACCACTCGTCTCCTTTGTCGCCAGAGTTTGCCTCTTCTCGGCATTTCATACAAATGGAATCATGCAGTATGTGGCCTTCCGTGACTGGCTTGTCCCTGACCACCATGTTTTCAAGGTTCTTCCATGAAGCGGCCCGGATCAGCGTTGCATTGTGCCACATTCCTTGTCATGGCTGAGTAACAGTCCTTTGCGTGCACAGAGCACATTGCAGCTATTCACCTGCTGATGGACATTTGGGTTGTTTCCGTTATTTGGCGATTACGGGTAAAGCTGTTATGGACCTTTGCATCTGACTGTGCTGATGGACATTTCATTTATCTTATTTTTAGTTTCTTTCAATAAAAACCGAAATAAAGAAGGCTGTGTCTGCTGTGCAAGGCCACACAGCATGCTCTCCTAGGGCACAGACTGCCTGGGTCCGAATGCTGGCTGTGTGGCCTTGGGCAAGTCATTTAACCTCTCTGTGCCTCTGTTCACTCAGGTGTTAAATGAGGATAATCACGGGGATGTTGCAAGGATTAAAGCGTATTTGCAGAGCACTTAGCACAGGGCCACAGGAAACAGGAGATCAGTGCTTATTAAATGAACAGTCAGGTAAGTATAATTACAAGTGGCCCTTCACATTTAGCCTTGAGGCAAGGCTATGAACCCCGGGCAACTCCCGCCCAACTCTTTGGATCACGCTTGGGGGTGGGGAGCTGGCCTCACACAGGAACCCAGGGACTTTTGGAAAGCAGTCATCAGTGAAGGTCATTATGTGACACATATATCATGTCCTGGAATCCCCACAACTCAATCCCCACAGGGACCACACTGGGAAATGGGACTTCTCCCTTCTGGAGGGGCCGCTCTGCAAAGTGTCAAGTGCGGGACCCCAGAGCAGATAGCTATGGGCTTCCTGCTGGCTCTGTCCCTTTGTAGGTGGGTGACCTTGTTTCTGAGCCTAAATTCCTCCATCTATAAAATGGAGATGTTCAAACTGCCCTGGGGTCCCTGGTGACAACCCCTTTAAATGATTTTCTCCCATAAACTCTTTGTGTGGCCTGGCACGGGTGAGTCAAGCAGAAGTGGTCAGCAGCCCGCTGCGGGCAAACCCCACCTCTCCCTCAAATTTACTTTTGGCCCACAGAGCACTGTTCCAAATGAGAAGCGGCAGTCCCTAATTTACTAATCTACAGAAGGGTCCGGAGATTAAATGTCAAAATCCAGACAAAAATCAGGATATGAGGCTTCTGGGGGGCAACAGTTGGGTGAAGCTGAGGGAAAGCTGCCCCTGTCCCTCAGATGCCAGGACCCTTCACCCACCTGGCCTCCAAAGGCACTGTGTGTGGGATGAGGGTCCCCAAGGCTCTGCCCCTTTCTAGCTGGGTGAGGCGGGAAGGCCATGCAGTCAGGAGAAACCACTCAGGCCCCTGGGAGCTCCAGGGAGAGCAAAGTAGGGTGGTGCCGAGGAGTTAGGTTTTCTCTGGGGCTCCTCGAGGAGAGAATGATTTGGCTGAAACCAGGGAGGTCTGACGGGAAGGGGGACTGGGCAGAAATGGACCATCAGATAAGAAAAAGGCCAGAGGGAACAATAAAAAGACCCAGAGGTTAAGATTGAGACAAGGTGTAGGAGAGGAGATGGACTCTTTGAGGCAGATTTAGACCTCGAAGGGACTTGGCGCTGGGGGATGGGGAGGAACCTTAGAGCACCTGCTCGCCAGCTCTTCTTTCCCATTCCAGGCACATCTAGGCAACAGACAGGTCCTGGAGGCTTTGTCTGTCTTGTTCCCTGCTGTATCTCCAGAGTCTACACCAGGGCCCAGCACATAGTAGGTGCTCAATAAATACTGCTGAATGAATCAGGCTCTGTGCTGGGTGTGGGTGCCACAGAAGTGGGAAGCTGAAATCAAAGGCTTGCCCTCCAGGAGTTAACATGCTGGCGGGGGAGACAAATATTGCACAAATAGTCATCCCAAGGGTGCCAGGAAAACTGAAGGGGGTGGGGTGGGGGCAGAACCTGGAGCAGAGGCTTGCCTCACCTGAGGGAGGCCAGGAGGGCTTCCTGGAGGAGGAGATCCATTCCTTTCCCAGGGAAGCAGAGCTCAGGCCCACAGACCCCCACCCCTTCCCTGGGTCCCTGAGTCCTTGGGGAATTCTGATTTCCTGTCCTAAGGAAGCCCTTGTGACTGCAAGATGCGTGGGTCTCCTGAGGGAGGCTGCCGTCCATCTGGGCGGGCATCTCAGCATCTCCTTCAGAGGCTTAAAAAGCCCCACTTCTGGCTTCTTGTGGGGCAAACCCACTGGGTACTTCTCTCATCCCCAGTACTCTGCCCTGAGGGCTGCACACTGACCTCTCGCTGGCGAGCTGGCCCATGCCCCCTCACCCTGCACCTCGTTTCCTCTGCACAGCACTTCCTCCCATCTTACACATTAGATCTTCACAAGCCCCTTGAGCTCCACAAGGGCAGGGACCCTTCGTCGTATTTTAGACCCAGCTGTCCCCTCTGTGTCAGCCGCAGAGACGAGCTCCTCGTGGATGCTCAGTATTTGCTAAATGAATGAGGTCCTAAAACCTCAAGGCTATAAGGTCCCCTTTCTAAGTTTCCTATTTTGAGTGAATGAATAGGATAGCTCAGCCCCTGTGGGGCTAACATCCTTTTCTAGGCATTTCTACCTCAGTAAAAGGTTCAGGATGGAAGCTTTGGAGTCATCCCTGACCTCATGTCCCACACTCTCCCCTTGCCTCACCCTGCTCCATCCACACTGGCTCCTCACTGTTCCTCCAACATGCCAGGCAAGTCCCACCTCAGGGCCTTTGCACTTGCCATTCCCTCTGCCTGCAATTCTCTTCCCACTTGTCCCCATGGCTCCTTCCCTCACTCCCTCCAGGTCTTTGCTCAGCATGGTATTTGTTCCCTGACCATCTGAACGATATTAACAAGAACTCCCTTGACCCAGCTTTAATTTCCTCCTAGCACCTGATTTATCTCCCCCACTAGACATCCAAGGGGCAGGGACCTTCGCCTTGTTCCCTCCCAGAGCCTAGGACAGTGCCCGGCACACTGATCCATAAATGTGTGGGATGAAGGAACCAGATGAAGATAGGGAGCCAACAGTGAGGTGGAGTTAGTTTGCGCTTTTTTATGAGGGCACTGGGATGCCATGGAGAGCTATACGCAGCAGGCAGGAACAGGGTTAGATGTGTGATTTAGAAAGAGCCCTCAGAACGGAGTGGGGCAGGGACCCGGGATCAGGGGCTGTGGGCATGCATGGAGGAGGAAGCAGATAAGAAACGTGTTCAGAAGGTGGGATGGTTGGGACCTGGAGGCTGACAGGCGGGCTGAGGGCACAGGGTGTGGGCTGATGTCCAGATGTTTTACATTTCAGGTGGAGGCAGGGAGATGGAACCAGGAGGATGGCTGGCTTGGAGTTACGACCTGAGTGTCCAGCACGCTGCTGGGCACGTGCCTATGCCCTGAGTTGGGCCGGGACTCGGTCAGCACCACAGTGGAGGAGCGTGTGGCCATGGGAACACTAGCCTCCCTCGGCATCCCCTGGCAAAAGCCGGACTGGCGACAGCTTCGTGATGTGTCAGGTGGGTCTCCAGACACATTTGCTCTCTCTGTGGCCCAGGCCTGCAAGCTTTCTGAGGGAACTGCCCAGGGCATCATGTGAGCCCACGGGGGAAACTCTGGGGGACAGAGACAGAGCCTGAGACCCCAAAATCTGGGGAAGGATAAATCAAGGCAGAGAGGAGGGTGCATGGAGACTTAACAGAACCCTGGAGGGGGAGGCTGGGAGCCCGGACTCCTGGGTTCCTGGCTGGCTGGCTCCTCGGGGCTCACCACCTCCAGACCTATTAACCACCGTAACCTCCTCTCCACTGCAGGGTGGGGCAAGACCAGAGCAGGCCCTGGAAGGTGGTTCAAGCCCTGGAAGGTGGTTCAAGCCCTGGCCTCAGCTGCTGCCTCAGCTACCTCATTCATTAATTGCATGAATCACAGTGCCCACCCCCACTGCAGACACCTGGGAGCCAGTGTGGGGTGAGCTGCAGCGGCCACCGGGATATGGGACTGTCTACCTGTGCCTGGCTTTTTGTGTCTGCCTCCTTGCCTCCCCAGTCTGCTCTCTGACGGCGGTCACCACGCAGCGAGGGGGACCCCTTCCCCACTTTCTGGGCTGAGATTTCCTTGCCTTTCCGCAGGGGCTCCCCTGTGAGGTCTGATGTTTCTGGGAATCAATCTCTGGAATGGCTCTAACGGGCTGAGCCCCTCAGAACAGCTCGCACATGGCTCTGCCCAGTCCGGAGTTAACATTCAAAGGCTTTTGACGGACAGGCCCCATCCCTTTAATCTCTCAAGTCTCACTGCATCTGGTTCTTAGGACTCCAGTCTGCCCCTCTCCAACTCCAACTCCTAGGGTGTCTGGTCTCTGCCTCTGTCTCTCAGAGTCTCTGTCACTCCCTGGGTCTCCCAGGAGTCCCTGGTCTCTACTCTGTGTCTCTCAGATTCTCTCTGTCTCACGACTTACTGCGATAGAACGTCCATCCCATTCACCATTTAAAGCGTACCAGTCCATGGGACAGATCAGTATATTTCTGGACTTACGCATCCATCGCCCCATCAACCTCAGGACATTTTCACTAGCCCAAGAGAGCCCGCACCCGTAGCCATTCTCATTTCTCCTTCCTCGGCACCCCTGACATTTGAGGTTTCAGTCTTTCTGTGTCCTGGCCTCCCAGTCCCTAGAATCAGGCCCCCTGTGTCAGTTCCTGGGGCCACTAATCTCTTAAGGCTTCTATAAGAAATATAGAAGTAAGAAAGAAATAAGTCTATTTCTCTCCAGGGGCTCTGTGTATCTGTGTCTCCGAACTGGGACCTCCCTGCCTCCAGGGTACCCCCATCTCCCCATGTCTCTCCACATCTCTCACACACTTTCTCTCTGCCTGGGCCATTTTGCTGGGTCCCCTCTCCTTCTTCCCCTCCTGCTCCATTTCTCAGCATTGCTGGGAAATTAAAAATGTAACAGCGTCCCCAGCAGGGGCGGGGGAGCTGGCTGGTGTGCCCAACTCCCTGTCCCTCCAATGTTCACCACCCACTGTGCCCCCAACCCCAACTGCTGGCCTTGAGGCTGGCCTGTGCCCTGACCTCCCCAGGTCATGGCATCTCCATCACTGATGGCTGGGGTCTTTGGGGCTCCCTGCCTATCACCAAACCACTAAGTCTCTCTCCTTAGGCTGCTCCTGCCTTTATCTTGATGTCTCTGTCCAGCTTACCCACCCCCACCCTGACTTTCTCTGTCCCATCTCAGTGTCCTTCTGCCCCACCCCGGGGCTCTTTTTTTTATCTAGGTTCCATCCCTGTGTGTGTCTCTACCCCATCCCTAAACTTGTTTTGGACACCCTCCCTCTATTTCTATCCTCACCATGTATCCCTCCCCCATTCCTGTCCCCAGTATGTGGGCAGACCCACCCCCACTTCTCGGCCTAATGCCTCTTCCCTAACAAGAAGAGACAGCAGGCCTCCAGTCCCCTCTCCTCCCATCCCCCAACTACTGTGGGGCTGGCGGCTGATGCAGATGAGCAGTGAAAGCTGTGGTGGACTGAGGAGGAGAGCAGCCCAGTGGGAGGCCCAGTCAGAGCTCCCTCCTTCCTAGGGGGCCAAGGAGGGGGAGGCAGAGGAGTGGAGATAGGGAAACAGAGCTGGACTGAAAGGGGAGAGAGGGAACTGCAGGAGAGAGCACAGCCGCAAGGATGGAGGGTAAGGACAGGGGCAGGCCCCCTGCCCAGGTGCTAAGAGCTTTTACATGGGATCAGGGGACCTCTGAATCCTCCCAGTGTCCCTGCAGGGAAGGGGTCACGATCTGTTTTACAGAGGAGGAAACTGAAGCTCAGAGGCACTTTCGGGAGCCCATCCGGTGGAGCAAAGCCAAGAAAGGTTCTGAAGTCTGCAGTCCAGCTTCCGGGACTGGCTCTGGACCCTGGGAAAGTGGCTTGCCCTTTCTAAGCCTGTTTCCTCATCTGCAAAGTGGGAACAGGGACAGAATGTGTCTCCTAGGCGACCTAGAGGCTTCCATGATATCATGCACCAAGTCAACACCTGGCTCGAGGTCAGGTGGATCTGAGAATTACCCCAGAGGTGGCAGGTTCTGACCTCATCTTCCTATATCTCTGACACAGAAGGAAGAGGCAGAGCATGAAAGAGGCAGTAGCCAACTCCGGGTAGAGGCTGGGACACAACTCAGAAACATGCTGGGAAAAAGGAGGCCAGCGGGGTGACTGGGGTTCTCCCAAGATCCCCCTCACTTCTGTGGGTTTTCCTTTGGGAAACCCAGTACCCCAGCGTTCCAGCTGGGAATAAACAGCAGGTTCACCTGCAAGGGGCGGGGCCAAAGCCTCCTTCACCTGCTTCCTCTCAGCCCCTCCCTCCCCTGGGTGCTGCGCCCCACCCCTGTGGGGGAAACGGGAGGGGGCTGCCACACTGGGCAGACGGAGGGGCGGGGTATTAGGGCGGCGTCTCCTCGTGTCTACCTCCTGCAGGGGCTCCGAGGACGAAGGCACTACCAGAGGAAAGATAAGGTCTCGAAACCCGGGAGAAACCCAGGACTCCGGAACCGGGAGTCCGGAGAGCTCCCGACTCCGCCCGCCCCCCTCCCGCCAGTGCTCGGTGAAAGTGAAACCGGGAAAATTTCCCCAGGGACGTCCCGGTCGACTGCTCACCGGGAAAGGGAAGGGTCCCAGTCTGCGAGACTGAGCCTCCCATTCTACATGGGACACAACCAACCAAGCCTCCAGCTTCCAGACAGCCTCCAGCCCTCGATTATACCTAGAAACCAAGAGACAAGAGTCCCCTGCCCACATTTACATCTGGGTCTCAGAAGACATTCCAGTGCCCACAATAAAATCTGAAGCCGACGAGACAGGGTCTCTTGCCTCCCACTCCCCCACCCCCACCAATTCTACCTGGAACCCAGGAGACAGAGCCCCCACTCATAATCTAGAACCCCCAAGTTTGAGCCTTTCCTACCCCCAGTTCTACTTGGACCCCAGCACACATAGCCCGTAGTCTTCATTTTACCTGGGACTCAGACAGAGCCCCCAACCCCTTGTTTTCTGGGTCCCAGGAGTCAGAACCTTCAGCTCCCTGAGGCCCGGTACTGAAGCCCTTAGACCCTTCCCCAGGTCGCCGGAACTCTCATCCCTGGCCCTCCAAGGAACCCAAAGACCAAGTTCCTGCCCCTCTTGAGGGGCGCGACGTCTGGCCCCCAGTCGTCAATTTTCCCTGGACCTTAGACGCCCAACCCTGGAAGCAGGAAAAATGGGGGTGTGTGTGGGGCGGCGGTGTCGCCTCATCATCGCGACCCTCCTGCTGGCGGGGAATACATTCCTCACATTTCTAAGGGGAAAGCGGAGACGGAAACCCAGAGCCGGGTTAACTGATCGGCGCAGGGTGGGGAAGGGGCGCGAAGGCCTCGTATTTAACCCTTTTGGCGTCAGAGTCTGAGGAAGGGGAAGCTGGTAAACATAAGTCCGGCGCAGGATGGGGAGTTGGGATTAGGAAGAGGACGGGGGTGAGAGGGACGCAGAGAGTGGGGTGTGTGGGGGTCAGGGCCGGTGGGGCCACCCAGGAAGTGGGCATGAGACAGCGGCTCCGTGGACTGGGGGTGTGGTGGGAAGGCACTCAGGATCCCCCTCTCAGAGGGCAGGGAAGGGGCTGGGTCCGCGCGGCGGAGGGGGACGCCTGCGGCTTCTTACCGGCTTCCCGGAGCAGCAGCAGCAGCGGGAGCAGCAGCGGCGGCGGCGACGATCCCGACAACGGAAGGGCTGCGGCCCCGGCCATGGGGGGCCCGGGGAGGGACTGGGCCCGGGCGGGGCCTGCGGGTCACTCTGCGCGTGCTGATCGGCTGAGCGGTCGAGCAGGTGCCTGAGAGGCTCCGGTCCCGGCCGGTTCCCGCCGCGCTCTGCTCCCCGGGCTGTCCTCTCGGGGCCGGGCTCTCCCCGCTCGGTGCCCGGGGCCCCCCGCTACCCGGCAGTCCGGACTCGCTGACGTCACAGGACCCACCCCTTCCCTCCCCCGGGCCGTGCGGACAAAGGACTCCGGCCCCGCCCCCTCTGGGAATCAGCGCCCGCCCCTCCCGGCATTCTACACCTGCTGCTCCCCGGGATTCTCTGCGGGTCCGCTCCAGAAGTCTACGGTTCACCCCTCCCCTAGAATGACCTCTCTCCCCTCCCTCGGCGTTCAAGCCCCGCCCCCTTGGCGGTCCAGCCACGCCCCCTCTGCGGCCAGTAGGTTCTCCCCCACGCCACGCCCCTTGCCCGCTGGGAGCCTTAAAGTTCTGCCACGCCCACTTCAGAACCACCGGTCGCCCCGTCCCTATAAGCCACGCCTCCGATCGGCCCCACCCATACTTTCTCCCTGTAATCTGTCCCGCCTCTTCCCAGAAGTTCGGTCCGGTCTGGTGTAGCCCTGCCCAAAATTCTAATCTGGCCCTATTCAGCTTTACCTCGGGCCTCTCCCTGGGACCTGCATGAGGCACGTGTGTTCTCCTAGGCCCGCCCCTTCTGGGGCCCCGCCCCAGACTGAGACACGCCCCCCGCCCAGTCCCAGTCCGGATTTACCGAGGTCGGTTTCTCAGAGTCTGTCTCGAATCTGGGGCACCTCAGCGTTATGCCCGTCTGTTTTTCATCTCTGCCTCGAACTGTGTGGTCGCCGCATCATTTCTTTCTCGGTTTCTGTCTCTCTTAGCGTCTCTTTGTGTGCCTCTATCTTTGAGTCTCCTCCGTCCCTATATTGCGCTGTCTCCGGGTCTTTTAGTCCTTACATCTTGGTGTCGCTTTGTGTTTCTGGTCTATGTCTTTCTGTCACATTCCTGTGTCACTTGGTCCCCTGTGTCTCTTTCCATCCCTTTGACTCTGTGTCTCGGTTCTTCTCTGTCTCTCTGTACGTCTCTTTGTCTCTTTCAGCGTCTCTTGTTTCTACTCGTGTCTCTGTCCCTGCCTCTGTTCTGTGTGTCTCTTCCTCCCTGTAGGCCCTTGTCCCCTCCTCTTACCTCTGGTCCGCACCGCCTTCTTCCCGCCTCTTCCAGCCAGGGGGCAGCACAGACCGGCTCCCACGCTGAGCTCTCCCTGCGGGGCTGGGCTAGGGTCGGGCCTACAGACTCCGCCGGTCCCTCCCCGTGTCCTCGTCCCACTTCTCCTATCTTCCCAGCCTCCTCTCGTCTTTGTGTCTCTCCCTCTGACTCGGCCCCTTTGTCTCTCCCGGGCGGCTCCCGCTCCTCCCCGCCCCCACCTACCTCTTCACATTCCTTGGGCTGCCCGGGGGAGCTGGTGAGCCGCCGGCGTGTTGGGGTGGGGTGAGGGCGGGAAGCAGGAGGCCGAAGAAGGGGACGCCTAGGGCGCCTGAAATCCATCCGTTCCAGTTTTGCGGAGGCTCCGTTGCTGATACGTGGGGGCAGAGGCTTGAAAGCTTCTTGCCCTAGCAAGGAGACCCCCTAGACTTGCTCTCCCTTTCCCCTCATCCTACACCTTAGCTTTCCTCCCCAAAAGGGCAAGGTTGCAAGTAGTGGAGTTCAAGTCTAGGTAATGATACTGTTAATTAATGTACTTAGCACTTACTATGTGCCAGGTGCTGATCTAAGTACTCCATTAGTATGATCCCAATCCACACATCATCCTATGTGATAAGGAAACAGGCACAGAGAGATGAAGTGATTTGGCTCGAAGTCAGTCACAAAATGACAAGATCCAGAATTGACTTATTTGTCTTATTAATTCCTCACAAAAATCCCGTAGGGGGACACTATCATAATTCCCATTTCACTGGAAAGTTCACTGGGCATGGAATGGTTACTTGGCCCAAGGAACCCAGGAAGGATGTAGCAAGCTGGGATTTGAACCCAGACAGTCTGAGCTCTGACCCTCTCTATGCTATGTGTCCTCAAGATAAAGTGCATCTCAGGCTTGGCACAAGCCTGGTATGACGGGGGCTGGACAAATAGGTGCATGATAAATGTGCTCTAGATCTCTCTATCCTTTCCCTCATCTGGGGCCAGACTAGATGGCCAAAATCTCTGGGTTTTAATGCCAGCTTTGCTACTAACTTGTTTTGTTAAATTCTGTTCCCTCCATCCCCCCTCCTCCGTTTCTCCCTTGAACAAAATAACCAGTCTCCAGGGAGTTTTCTTCCAGGAAGGGTCCCCCTAGCACCCATTCTCCCGGCCTGTCAATGAGTGGGCTCAGTTCTCTTGGCTGTTCTTTGTGGGCACAGATGAGCCCAGTAGGGAAGCCCCAGGAAGGTAGGCTGGAGTTTCACCTCCCCTAGCCTGTGCATAAGACTGAGCACTGCCATGTTTGTTGACAAACGACTGGGTGGATCCCATGCTTGGGAGTCGACTTCTAATGTCAAGAAGTCCCAGAGGTGGCACTTAACTGAAGAGAGCCATAACTACCAGGAGGTAGGAGTACAGGTACAAAGGCCTCCTGATGGAACTGTGTAGCTGGTGCCAAGTATTTTACTTGCCTGGCAACCTGTTTTCCTTCTTCCAGCAGCAGTAGCCCTCCAGCCCTGCACTTTTTTGTATGGGGAATCCCCTACACACAGCCCTTCTGGTTCGGAGTGAGCCCATTCCTGGCCAATCAGAGCATTTGATCCTTTGGCCACAGGGATTGGTTCAGGGATGGAGGTGGGACCCATTCCTGACCAATGAGAGTTAGCCCTGAGACTTCCTCCTGAATTGATAGGATAGGGACATCGTTTCTTGATGGGAATTGCTAAACTGGTAGAGTAGAAATCTGGCACTAGGGTGGCACCTGAGTCAAAAGATCCTGCCTCTACATGGAGGACGGCAGAGCTGAGAAATGGAAAAGGACCATTTTCTGATAAGACTCTTTGAGTTGCTGGATCCAGCTATGCCTGAAGATAGCATTTGATCTTCCTGGTTATATGAGTGAATAAGTTTGCTTTTTCACTTACACAAAGTTTCGACTTTAGTTTTTTGTTGTTTGCAACCAAAGATACGCTTACTAATAAAATCTATACCAGTCCAGAAGACACAGATTCCTGCAAAGTTCCCAGGGCCGGAAAAGGAGAGTAAAAACTTTTCAGGATCCTTCAAGATAACCAGGTTTTGAAGGACAGGCAAGCTTTGTTACAGTAGGGGAAATGGGGATGAACATTCCAGATGAGAATAGTAAAATCACAAAGGCACGAGGTAGGGGCGTGTATGAGAGAGGGAACAGTGACGGGCAGTATCTTAGAAGGCCCCGAATGCCAGCCAAAGGGTGGCTCATGCTCCTTAGAGCAATAGGGAGCCACAGAAGGTTGATGAATGAAGGAGTTTACTCCAAACTTGCCTTCATTTCCTGTAACTCCAGATCCTGTGGTTCACCTCTTCCCTTTCCCCCAGACCCTTGGCAAGGTGGGAGGAATCAGACTGAGGTTAGAGGCTGCGGTCTGTATGTAAATTACTTGGGATGCCCTGCCTACCAGGGGCATGATGCAGATGTGAGCCCTCCTAGGAGGCAGGCCAGGATCCTCCCCTCATTAACTTGGGGACCAGATGCTGGATGAGAATCCTTTCCTCACTGGGGTCCCCTCTCTTCTTTGCCCCCAGCCGTCTGTTCACTCCCCCTCCAGCTCACCAGAAGCTCCTCACCAATGTCTGCCCTTAGAGTGGTATCTCTCTCCACCTGGTCCCATCCCTGGATCAAGGGACCCTTTTGTTGCTTTTATCTGTCCCTCTGTTTTTCTTGGATGGATAATAATAATAATCATGGACTGAACACATACTCTGTGCCAAGCTTTGTACTGAATACTTTCCAGTTATCCAATTCTCCTAACACCTTATGGTCCCCATGTGTACCTGTTGAAATTTTTTTTTTTAATTCACTTCTACCATATAGAAAACAAGAAAGCCATACAAATAAGGAGATAGATAAAATGAAGGATGGATTTAAAGAAGCAGCTCATGAGGCCTATTGGACATATTAAGCATGTGAGCTGAACGGATGGAAGGATGGAAGGAAGGAAGCCCCAAGTATCCACGTGTCCTTAAGGGGCTTCACTGGTGACCCCCACTCTGTTGCATGAGTACTATGCCCAAGTCCCACAGGTAAAAGCTGGGGCTACCAAGCACGTTTTCAGCCAGCTACAGTGGTGGCTGGGTGCATTTGCTCCCTTGTGGCCCTGGTGCCTTGTGGACGTACAACCGAACACCCTAGCTCACCCTCCACTGTGGGCCTCAGAACCACACCACGGTGAGAGACCAGATTCAGGAGCCACGTGCACCCCAGAACCTAGGTGGCGGGGACCTTTGGTCATTTGTGTCCTGATGTAGGTTTGTTAACCTGCCCCACCTCATTTCTCTGGCTTCTCCCGTTTTTGGATTCAATAAACCATAGGATTTGAGTGCCTTAATTAGGCGGGTGAGCTCTTCTGCTCCAGGGCCTCTGGGCATGCTGCTCAGTCACTTACACCCAGGGAGGCTCCCAGAGCAGCCTGCCCATTTCCCATAGTAACAGACCCCACTTTGTCTGTTTTGCGGCTGGGCAAACTGAGGACAGGGAACCAGAGTCACTTGCCCGAGACTGGAGGGGTCTGAGTGCAGAGACCTCCCCACATGCACTGCACTGGGATTGGCCAGCCACTCCTCACAGCAACCCTCAGCCAATGTGTGATCTCTTTCGGGCTTGTGGGTTCAGGGAGGTGAAGTGACCAGGCCAAGGTCACACAAGCCCCCCTCCCACTATCCGTCAGTATCTACCTCTCTCCCCAAATCCCTTTCTGACTCTGTCTGTCTGTCTCTAGAGTTTTCTTATGGTGAAGCTTCCCTACTCCATCCCTCCTACCTCTCCCTAAGGCTATTTTTGTTTTCCTTTTTCTTAAAATTTTTGTTTTGTTGTCCCACCCCCTTCCAAGATTTTCCATCCCTCTCTCAAATCCCTCTTCCTTTGGCTGCAGTAAGTCTCTAGCTGGCCTGTTTCCCTCTTTTCTCTGCCCCAGGCTGCTATATCTGGGTTCTTTCAAGCCACTGCTCCTTCCCCAGGGAACCCTCAGCTCCAGGCACCATGCTGTTCCCAGCCAAGGAAGCTCCATCCCTAATTCCAGCCACTCTACAGCTCAGAAAGCTTTTCCCCTTGTCAGATTCAATTCCCTCTGGGGCTCTGGCACGAAAGACTGGGAACTCTTACTTCAAAGAACTGCAACCCATCCCTCAAGCAGGCACTGACCCTCAGGGGCCAGGCTCAGCATCCCCCAGATCCCTAGCATCTCTCTTCTGCCCTCGGCCAGCGGAGCTACCCTATGTGCTCTGTCTCTCGCATTTCTTTCTGGGGCATGAGACTTCTCCCCAGTTTTGCAAGAGGGCTGGAAGGGCCCCTGAGAGAGCATTGCTCGCATCCCCTCCCCTCTCATTCCCCAGAGGAGGCTTTGGCCACAGGATGGTGTCCATGTGACAGACAGCATTTATTCAACTCCAGTGTCCACAGATGATGGGGCCGGGCTGGGGCAGGGTGGGATCCAGTGTCAGACTCTGCAGCAGGACGTCAGGTGGGGGGACCAGCAATGGAGGCAGGAGGTAAAACTAGCCCCAGCCAGCTGACCCTCGGAGCCTTGTCCCAGACTGGGCTCTGGGCTTGGGTCCAGGTGCTATTCTGGGGCCTGGGAGAGTCACACTCCCTCAAGGAAGGTCCCCTCCCACCAACCCTTTCCCCCTCCCTCCCAGTAGCTGCCTGTGGAGGAAGGAAGGGAGGGCTCAGGAAGAGGGAAGGCCGGGGTGGAGGGGGCGGAAGGCCGGAGTGGGAGGGGCGTGAGCAGGGCTGGGTCTCTGATGCCCTCAGGCCCAGGGGGGTCCAGGAACTGCCTTTCAGAGGTCCTCAGGCTCAGCACTGGGGGAAAATGGGGTGGTCAGCCTGTACCCCCAGAGGCTGGTGCGCCCCCGCAGGCCCCTGCTCACCTGGGTGCCCGGGCCCCCACCCACCTCATCTCCGAAGCCTCCGCTGCCATGCCTGGCCGCCCCAGAGGCACCTCCTGTGAGCAGGCCTTTCTGCTCCGGTGGCTCTGATCCTGAGTGGCTCAGCTCGGGCTCCCCAGGTGGCCTGGGAGAAGAAGGCAGCATGTTGGAGGCCATGGTGGCTGGAGAAGGAACTGGGGATGGGTTGTGTTCGGTGGGGAGAGCCTTGAGGGACAGGTGGGACCTAGATGGGGATGGGGTAGGCGAGTAACGGCACTGGGGTTAGGGATGGGGTGCGGCTAGGCTAGTAACCGTCCGGGTCAGCTCCCGGGATGCATCTGGGGATGGCTGTGGATTGGGAGTGAAGGGTGGGGATGAGATGAGCGTGGGGTTGGACAGGACACTGTGGGTGCAGTGGGGTTAAGTTGGGCTTGGGGCTGGTTATGGGTTGGGTGGGGTTGTAGCTGGGGACGAGGATGGGGGAGGGGATGGCTATGGATTAGGTTTGAGGCTGCAGGTGGACTGCATTTCATTTGGTGATGGGTTTGGGATTGGGGATGAGGTCAGAGTTAAGACATGGGCCGGGGCTGAGGTGGTTCTGAACAGTGGTCTGTTCTGAGGTTGCAGGCCACTCACGGAGCCCCCTTTTCCCGCCGCCGGCAGCAGCCGGGGCGCCCCTTGCGTCTCATGCAGTAGAAGGCAGCAACGACCAGGAGCAGGAGGGCCACGCTGACAGCCACGGCCATGACGGCCACTCCGGCCTGGGAGGTTTGAGGGACCACTGCAGGGATCGGACAGAGGCCAAGAGATAAGCCAGAAGCACCCCGTCTGTCTGCCCTGCCCAGCTTTGTCCCACTGCAGTGGCTACTCACCGTCCCCAAAGTGGAAGACGTGCCGGCTGTTGCCATGTGGGTTGGAGGCCTCACAGGAGATGCCATCTCGGCTTAGGCTGCTGGTCACCTTCAGGGTCAGGGAGCTGCTCACCCAGCCCTGCCCTCCGGGGACCGGCTCTGCTGGCTGTGGAGGCTCGGGTCAGGCTTGGGCCCATGGGATCAAGGGCTGGGGGTGAGGGCAGAGGGAAAGATGTCCAGTCCCCCAGGAAGTGGGGGGGGGGGCAGAGTCCTCTATGGGGTTTGGGAAGGGCGCTTGGGTCCCAGCAGGTTCAGGGTGGAGGGGAGGGTCCCTTACACTGCCACCCAACTGGCTCCAGCTGAGCTTGGGCTCTGGGTAGCCACGGGCAGAGCAGACCAGCCTGACTTCATCTCCTTCACTCCAGCTGCCCTCTGTCTTGAGCTGACTCTCCTCTGGCCTTAATTCTGGTGGCCCTGTGGGTGGTGGGCAAGGAAGAGTGAATGGGAAGCACCTGGGAGAGGATGGAGGGAGAGCGAGGAGAAAGAGAGAGGGAGAGGAACAGAAGACAGAGCCACCAGCCATGGAGCCCTGTTTCTCCTGGCCCCGCACCCCCACTGTCCCCATCCCTGTCCCACCCCGAACCTTGGACCAGCAGCTTGAAGCTCTGGGTGCGACTCAGGAGGGGGATTGTGGGCATGGAGGCCTCACATATATAGGTGCCAGCAGAATCGAAGGTGATGGAGCTGAGTGAGAGCGTGGGGCCATCCCTCAGGGGTACTGAATCCTGGGGAGGGGAGAGAGAAAGGCAGGGATGGCTGGAAGGCAGGGGGTGCAGGCAGGGGTCCCAGGGCTGGGGCGCTCCTTTCCTCTCACCTTGATCCAGCGTAGGGCAGGGGTGGGCAGGCCTTGCCCGGAGCAGTTCACGGCTGTGCTGCCGCCCAGGGGTATGGAGAGCTCCTCCTCGGTGCTGAGCTCGAGGGGGTCCAGGTCTGGAGGGAGGTACAGACTGTCACCTTCCCCGGACCCTCACCCACTCGGGTGGGGGCGCTGCAGGGCTGCTGGGAGTGCAGACGTGAACGCACAATCATAAGCGCAGAATGCCAAGTGTTCCTCCTCGTTCTCCCCCTTTCCACCAACTCCACTCTCCCACCCAGGCCAAAGAGCCCAAAACTTGGGGTCTAACTCCACAATACCTGCCCAACTCTTTTCTCTAGACCTGACATCTGGGTCTAGGGTTAATGGATGACCTTGGAGGTGTGAGGCGCCCCTCCTCTGGCTCACCACCCCAATGCTTGCCTTCTCTCCTCCCCACTATCCATTCTCTCATTGAACTTTATCTGCTCTGCCTCCAAAACAGATCTATTGCTTCCCTCCATCCCTGACCCCAGGGGCTAAGTGCCTTCACCACTGTGGTCACCACTTTGCTGGTCTCCCTGCTGGGAGGGACTCTTGTCTCTGCTGCACAGCCAGAGGGATCTTTTTAAAACAGGCACTGGTCAGCCTGCCCTCTGCTTAAAGCCCTATACTGGGTGCCCAGACCCTTTCGCATAAAGGCTAAATTCCTTGACAAGACAAAGCCTACAAGATCCTGCCTGGTCTGACCTCTGCCTACCTCTTTGACCCCCTGCCCCCTCAACGCACAGTCCCGAGCTCCACCCACCCTACTCTCTTGCACTTTTCCTCCACCCTGCCAGTTTGGGTGCACCTTCAGGGCCTTTGCGCTTGCTGTTCCCTCTGCCTGGAATGCTCTTCTGGCTCCTAGTTTTTCTGGTGCCATCCTTTGATTTCCTACTCAAATGTCTTCTGACCCCCCAGGCTTCTATGACCCCCCATTGTGGACACTCAGATTTCCCCTTCAGCACTGCAGGATTTATTCCCCCAGCTGTTGAGAAGGATGTCAGCTGTCAGCCCTCAGCTGTCAGCCCTCTCAGGGAACTGCCTCAGCTGTAGAGAGCCCCTTGGTCAAGGTCATGTACCCTTCCTCCCGCAGTCCACATCCAGTGCTTCATTGATATGGGGGTATAAAGGCCCAGCCCCCTTTCCCCAACTGGGGATGCCTAAGAAAGCCATCCTGGCTTCCAAGTGTCCTATGGGGGTAGAGGGGACTTCTTTAGACTGCAGCCCAATGTCTCCCTCTGCCCAATACGCTTCCTTCTTCTCCCCACCCCATTTTAGATGTGGGTCCCGAGGCACTGCCCATGAACTTCCTGCCTGCAGATCTCCCCATCAATACCTGCTTCCTGGGGACACAGCCTGCAACACTGCCTCTTAAAATAGTCCTTGCTCGCCCAGCCAATTCCTTATCCCATCTCTGTGTTGGGCCCTACAGACGAAATGTCGCTACTCAGAGTGTCCCGTTTAGCATTTACCACCTGCCTCCCCTACTGGTTGGAGCTGTCTTGTTCACAGATGCATCCTGAACATCAAGCACAGGGTCTGACCCCAGGAAGGGAGGTGTAAGGAACGCCAAGGAGGAACAGGGCCTGTGCCTGGGGCTCGGGGACAAGTGGGCTGAGAAGGCTTTCTAGGAGACTGGGACACAAAAGATTGGTTAGAAACCGAAAGCAGAAAGGATGGGGAATTAACACAGGGGCGAGGAGAGGAGCTTGGGTGTGCTGAGGAGAATGCCTTTGCAGGGAGAGGAGTCAGCTGAAGGGGGAGCCATCCAGGTGGGCCTTGAAGGCCGTGGTGAATCACCTGGGCTTTCTCCCAAGGGCACTGGGGAGACACAGCAGGTTCTGAGCAGGGAAAGGTCAGGTCAGTGCTTTGGAATGAACCCTCTGGCTCCCTTCCATGGGAGATTGGAGAGAGGGGGCACCTGGACCAGGGTGGGACAGAAATACAGAGAAAGTGTTGGAGGCCACCTGAAGGGGGTGCCAGGGCCCTTCCCATTCTCCCGGGGCTCTCACAGGCCACGTGCAGCTCCAGGGTTTGGGAGAGCTCCGCATCCTCGGCAGCGTCGTAGTCCTCCACCCTGCATCCATATGTCCCGCTCTGGCCCCGCTGCAACGCCTCCAGGGTCAAGTGACCCTCAAGATTTGTTTTCAGCACATCCTCCTGCTTGTCCTGGGTGACCAGGGATGAGAAGCCAGCTCAGGGACTGCCCCGGTCCGGCCAGGTCATGATAGGTCAGGGGCTAGCCAGGTCAGGGTCAGGTCAGAGCCCCCTCTAGTAAGGGGTCACGTGCGTCAGGTATCATGCTAAAGGCAGGACTCTCAGGCTCAGGGATCAGAGGTCCTGTGAGCTCCTGGGTCGGTCACCAGTCAGGTGCCTTGCTAAGCCAGGTTAGAAGTTGGGGCAGGTCGATATGTCACAGAGGTCAGGGGCCGGAGTTCCAACGGGATGATGGGGTGAGTCACCTGAAGGCGGAAAAACGTGTACTCTGGGCTGGGGCTTCCGTCCCCCCGACAGAACAGCTGGATGGAGTCACCCTCTCGTACCCAGCCTGCTGTGGTGGATGGGCTGCCCACCCAGAACTGCACACTTTCTGTGGGATCTAAGGGAAATAGCAGGGAGGATGGGTCAGGGTGGATTCGTGACCAGGGTCAAGGGTAGGTCAGGTCAAGGGTTTAAGGGAGAAAGGTTAGGGCTGCAGCAAAGGGGAGGGCTATGGTTGGTCAAAGGGTAGAGGTCATATCTTTCAAGGCTCAGGTTCACACTTACTCTGAGATCAGGGACCATTGTAGTAGAGATAAGCTGAGAATATAGGTCAAGGGTCAGAGGTCAATGTGGGCGACAGGTCAGTGTGAGATTTGGGGACCCGATCCAGTGTGTGAAGGCAGAGCATAGTGTTTAGTTGTGAAACTCTATGGGGTTCAGAGGGCTATGGGGGGGTCAGAAGTCAGGATGGGGCTCCTCACTACTATTTGAGGTCAGAGGTCAGTGGTCCATGCACATTTCATGGAGAGGTAGGGGACTGGAGGGCCAGAGGGGAATGTAAGGCCAAGGCTGGCTTGGAGGGTCAGGCCTCAGTGGAGTGTGGCGTCCAAGGCCAGGAGGTCGGGGCCAGTGTGGACTCACAGTGCAGGGTGAGGTTGAAAGCGGGGCTGTCCAGGCGGCCATGCTGGCCCATGGGCAGGGAGTAGTGCACAGAGCAGTGGAAGGTGGCATCCCGGTCAGCCTTGTGCAGCCGCAGGTAGAGGGTGCTGGTGAGAGACAGCAGACCCGAGGCCTCGCGGACCATGCGGCTGGTCATGTAGCCCTCTGGGAGAGAGGGAGGAGGCGGTCAGCCAGCCCCGGCCGCCAGCCACCCCACCCCAAGTCTAGCTAAGCTACTGGGCCACACACCTAAGTTCACCTCCATGGGCACCTCCAGACGCTGCCCGTTCCGATACCACGTGATCTCGGGGGCCGGGTTCCCGTTGCGGCTGATGCAGGTGGCAATCTGAGGCAGACACAGGCACAGCCCTGGGCTCTGAAGTCTGGGTTCCCTCTTGCCTTATAACTAGTTGCCCCTCAGATACAGGAGTCTGGGCTCCAGCCCTCTATTTCCCCAGGACTCAGAAGGCCAAACCCCCAGGTCCTTCCTCCTTAGACTAAGAAGCCCAGACCATCAACCCCTTCCAACCTTAGGACCCAGGACTCTGGGTCCCCAGCCCTCTCTTCCCTGCAGAGGCAGGGGTCCAAACCTCGCAGCCCCCTCCAGCCCCTGGAATCAAGTTCTCGCTGGAGGTACCTCCTGGGCAAAGTGATCCGTCACAGACAGTATCCCTTTGTTGGGAGCCACCTCGGCAGCCTCTGGTTTTGCTGCGGGAGACATTTAATGTCAGGGGCCTCTTTCCTGGGCTCCCACCTGCCCACCCCTTCCCGGGGGCCCGCGGATACTCACCAAACACGCGGAGCCTCACAGTGGCCTCAGCGGTGCCTGCTGCCCCCGCCCTCACCATGCACACATAGTCCCGCTCGTCGCCCACCTGGGCCTCGGCCAGCACCAGGCGGCCCTGGGCGTCCAGCTGGTATGGGGGGCTCCGGCCCCAGGAGTCGTGCACCTTGTCCTGGAGCTCAGAGCCCTGCAGCTCGGCCGAGGCCAGGCGGTGGCGGACCCCAGAGCGGTCAGCCTGTGGGCAGGGAGGGCTTCAGCTCAGAGCTGCCTGGCCCACTCTCCTCAGCATTTCTGTGTTTCTCTCCTTGTTCCTTCCTTTCTGCTGCTTTGCAGCTCTGTCTCTTTGCCTCCTTACCTGCCGCTCAGATCTCTCCCTCCTTCTCTCCACCCCCCCCACCCCCCCGCTGCTCCCTTTCTGTTGTCGAGGTCGCCCTGCTCTAACTCCCTCTTTCTCCATCTCACCCATTCCCAGCTCTCTGTCTCCCTCTCCCGCCTTGTCTCTCTTTGCCCTAATTATCTCTTTCTCTTTAGTCCTGTCCCTGGGGTCTCTTGCTTTCCTGGTGTCTGTCTCTGGATATTCTCTCTCAAGAACCAGCACTCTGAACGGGGGCTTCTTCATTCCAGTCTCCGCTGTGCCCAGACACCCTGGGACCCTGGAGAGTCCTTCCCTTGCTGGACCTCCACTTCCCCCACGGAAAATGGGATGGCAGCTGGGCGGAGCTCTTAGGGTCCTTCTGGCCCTGATGAGGGGTTGTATGTTTGCAGCTCTGCTGTGCCCTGACTCCCAGCCCCACAGCCAGCCCCAGAGCCCAGCCCGCAGCACTCACCAGGAACCACTCCAGCGTGAAATGGTCATGGGCCCCCAAGGGGGTGCAGTACAGTGTGACAGGCTCCCCCCTCATCACCTCCACCAGGGAGGGCACAGACAGGTGCACCTCAGCCTGGGCACCTGCGGGAGAGTGGCTCAGCTCTCTCTCCCCACCATCGGTAGGGAGGCCCTCCTCCTTCAGACGCAGGAGCCCAGCCCCCAGCCCCTCCTCCCTCAGCCTCAGCTGCGGCCCCCTTCCATGTCTCATCTCTGCTTCTCTGAGCTTCAGCCCCATCAGCATCCCTCTCCATCCTTCCCTTCACTTACAGAACAGAGAGGTCCTCTCCTGGCCACACAGAGCCCATTGAATGGCCTCCATTCAGTCCTCCTGGGGGTAAAACCGCACCTGTCTATGCTTTTCCGACTAGACCAACTGTCTTTCAAGGACAGAGCCAGACTGGCTTGCCCCCTTGCCTCCAGCAGCCTGTGCGGGGCCTGGCACCGTGACGTAGGTGGGATACATGTCTCCATCCAGTGGGTCTCCGTGTCTGTCTGTGTCTCTCTCACTTGGGCCTCCCACAGTCTCTGTCTCTGTGTCTCTCTCAGCCTGTCACTCTCCCTCTCCATCTCTCAGCCCCTGATCTCTCCCTCATGAGTTGGGGGCAGGGGCTGGGCCTGGAGCTGAGGCAGATGGGTGTGGGGGTGGTGGTGAAGGGGGGACAGGGCTGGGCAGGTTTCAGGAATGTGGGAGGGCCAGGCTGGCTGAGACCTGCCCGGCTTGGCGCCAGAGCCCCCTACCCGCCCCTCGGCTCCTCTGCCTCTTTGATAGAGCAGGGAAGGGGTGAGGTGTGTCACCCCAGAACAGGATGGGGTTGCGGCCCAGGATCCTGAGGGAGAAGGCTGCTGGCGGCCTGGCCTCCTGAGTCCTGGAGGAATAGACGGCTGGGGCCAGGACTCCTGCTCTCATGGGGAAACCATGCTCTCTTACCCTCTGGGCTGGCATCCTGGCACCAGCTCTCAGTTTTTAGAACCTCCTTTCCTGTCCCCGCCCAGCATGACCCAGCCCTGCTCCTGGGGACCCACTATTTGCCATTCCTGTGCCCCGGTCTGGATTCCCAGCACCCACCTCTGGCCCTAGCCTGCCCCAGGGGAGGGGGCATGGGGCCTGGCTGGTGCCTGAGGCTGGGTCTGAGCAGCAGACATCAAGGACAGAGGAAGAGATCTCCACTCTTCCCCAGTTTTTGTTTTTCTCAGCTCTCTGTCTCTCTGTTGTTCTCCGCCAGGGCCTCCTTCCCTCCCACCATCCCACAGGTGTGTGGATGTATCTGGGGCCCCAGGAAGGGGGCGCCGTCAGTGCCCAGGTCAGGGCTCCAGCCCTTCCTGGAGGGAAGGGGCTTCTCGGGGCTCTGCACCTAGAAGGGGACAAACTCTCACATGCATGTGACTCACTGGTTTCTAGCCATAAAGTCCTTGACCCTTTCAAAACTTGAGAACCTTTCAGCGGGAATCTCTGGGGTTTTGGGCCCCAGTGTCCTGGGGGAAGCCACTCCAGTCACTGGAGGCTTGGACCCCTGGGTCTGAGGGAGCAGGTGGCTTGGAAACCAGATCCCTGGGCTGAGGGCCCACACTGCCTAGTCCCAGGTGGGGAGGAGCTCTGACTTCTCAGGTGGTCTCCAATCCGCGGCCGTGGTATCCCAGCTCTTCTGTCTGGCTGTTCCCCAGTCTCCCATTGGAAGGGGGACCCCCATGCTCCCCAAACGCCTCCTCCTTGGGGTCCCCAGATGTGGCTTCCTGGTGTTGGTGAAAGCCCCTTCTCCTTCCCTTCCCGTGGTCCCGGGAGCCGCCCCGAGTCGCGCCCTGCTGTCAGCCCAGTCATACCTGGGTGCGCCCCCAGCAGGAGCGCCAGCGCCAGCAGCCGCGGGGCCCTGCGCGCCCCGGCCCGCGCGTCTGGGGGCTCCATGTTCTCGGCGGCCGCTGCGACTGAACCCGGCTGCGGCTTGCAGCCCCGGGGCTGGGAGCGACCAGGCCCCGCCCACGGCAGCCCCGCCCCGCCCCGCCCCGCCCTCCAGGCCCCCCTCGTCCCCCCAAACCCGGGCGCCAGGCCAGGACCTCCCACTGCCGGGAGCAGACCTCCCAGCACTCCGCCTGGAGCGGGGCTCCCTCTGCGCCCAAGGCCTGGGCTGTCCAGGGCTCCTGCTGACCAGCGCTTGCGGCAGTGGCCTGACCGACCAGTCTGGCCAGTGTCTTGAGCTGGAACCTCACCAGACAGCCGCTGACCTCTCCCCCTTATCCTGACCAGGGGCCTTGGGGACTCGTTCCCACTATGGCCAGTGGCCTGGGCTGGCCACTTCGATTTCTCCCAGCTGCTCAACCAGTGGCCTGCACTGGCCTCTCCCAGACAACCAGCAGCGTCCAGCCTGACCAGTGGCCTAGAACATCTCCCAGTATGCCCTGTGAGGCCCTACCCACTGGCCGGTGCTCGGGCTGCTTTCCTGCCTGACCAGTGGTCTGGAACCCATCACTTTAATCTCCTATTAAATGGTCTCAAACCCCTGTTCTGCCCAAGCCTCCGTGTCTGTGGGTGGGGAGGGGGTGGGGGGCTGCAGGGTGCTCTTTCCTGGCTGTCCTCTGGAGCGCCCTCCCTCTCCCCCCATCCAGGGAATCCCAGGAATGCCACGCCTTCCTTCCTCTCCCCTTCACTCCCAGCACTGGAGGGGAGGGAAGGAGAATCCAGCTGGCAGGAGCAGGGGAGGGGGGAGGGGGAGGCCAGGGCACCTGAGGGGAGGAGGAGGGGCACAGCCACGGGCAGGTCAGCCTGCTGAGCGTCCTCGCGAGCCTGGTGTCACTGGGACAAAATCCCCCCACTGAAGGCTGGGGAGCCCGGGGAGGGGGAGGTCACTGGTTACCTGGGGAGAAGCTGGCCCTGGACATTGGTCAGAATGGGGGGTGGCTAGTCATGCTAGAAGAGGTCCCCCAGTCCTCTGATCAGACTGGGGGTCACTGGTAAGACTGGGCATTGTCCATCAGACAGACAGGGACAACTTAGGTTGTAGGTCAGCCTGGTAGTTATTGGTCAGCCTGGTCCAGGCTACTGTATCCACTGGTGATAAAAGAGCAACTGTTACACTGGGAGAGACACTGTGTCATCCAAAAGACACCCACCCTGTTCTCCTGGCTGGGCCAGTCACCCCCTTTGGGCTCCCACAGTGCCAGCCTTGTCCACTCTAGGTCATCCCTGTCCGGGATGGGTCTGCCTCCTCCACGGGACTGTGAGTCCATGAGACAGGGCTGGAGCTGTCTTGGTCACTGCTGTGTGCCCAGCACAAGGCCAGACGCAGGCAGGCACTCAGGGAAGGTTTGCAAGGCTGAGACTGAGGAGCGCACAGGCTCACATGCAAACCCCACCCAGGCTGGATCATCACAGGACACGCGGTACACACTTACTCAGCACAAATGCAGCCCCGAGCTCCCTAGGGCAAGCTCGCACACTGCAACCCCAGATACCCACCCCCCAGCTTGGCTCGCTCCAGCTTGTGTGCCTACTTCTTGGGCTGGACCCACTCCTTAGCCACCCCTTTGCCACTTTCCCCAGGAACCCAACCAGCTGAGGCTCTAGGTGACAGAGGAGGATTCTATGGAGTGTGGATGCAGGAAGGAAGTCATGAATACCAGCCAGGGTCCCTCGCACACTTGCAGAAACTAGTACTGTAACATCATCTGCCCTTGTCCCCTATAATTTACTCCCACATCACAGCCAGAGGGATCCCATTAAATGTGCGTCAGCTCCCAGCACTCCTCCGCTCAGAAGCCTCCTATGGCTCCTCTCAGAGGAAAAGCTGAAGTCCACTCCGTGGCTCACAAAGTTCTCGATCAGGTCCTCGTTACCTCCCTCCTTGACCCATCTTCCTTGGTTGTCCCCCTTGCTAGCTCTCTTGCCACATCGGTCTCTTTTTGCTTCTATGTTGGTCTTCCAAGGCCAGGCATGCTCTGTCCTCAGGGCCTTTGCACTTGCTCTTCTCTCTGCTGGGGCATTCTTCCTCTACACAGCAACTTCCCTTACTTGCTTCTACTCTCTACTCCAACATCACCTCCTCAGTTTCTCTTGACCATCCCATCTAAAATAGCAATTCCCGCTATCCACAGCCTTTCCTTACTTCCTCCATGGACTTGCCACTGCCACATATTTATTGTCTTGCACAGAACATAAACTCCAAGAGAACAAGAACTTGACCACTGTATCCCCAGTGCCTAGAACAGTGCTTGGCATGAGGAGGAGCAGAGTCCATAGTTGGGGAATGAATGAATTTCCCATGTCTGTCCTTGCTATCTCATGTGTGTATACATACATATTTCAATGATCTTTTCTCTACAGGACTCCCCTTACCTGTGGTTTCAGTTACCTGTGATCAACTGTGGTCCAGAAACAGATGACCCTCCTTCTGACAAATCGTCATAAGGTAAATAGTAATCTAATGCTACATCACAAAGCCTACATCATTCACCTCACTTCATCTAATCACGTGGGCATCTGATCCTCTCACATCATCACAAGGTGAGCTCAGCACATAAGATATTTTGAGAGAGACCACGTTCACGTAACTTTTACCTAGTATACTGTTATAATTGTTCTCTTTTATTATTAGTTATTGTGCTTGATCTCTTACTGTGCCTAATGTAGAAACTACACTTTGTTGCAGATGTGTATGTATAGGAAAAATCGTAGTATATCTAGGGTTTGGTAGAATCTGTGGTTTTGAGCATCCAATGGTGGTCTTGGAATATACCCACCACCCCATGGATAAGAGGGGTACCTTTATCCCATTATTTTACATAGTGTGTGACATTTACTTAAAAACGAGTTCACAGCTTATGGAGTCCGAATCATGACACATTTGGAGAGGCACTGCTGCTCTCCAGTGATTCCAGACTTGCATCTTGAATATGAAATTACTGAAAGGTGGTGGTGTCTTGGGGGCAGTGTGAATGCATTTTTGCCTGTATAGCAAGAGTTAGTTGTGCAGGGAGAGTTTAGGTAAGAAGTTTTGGGAGAAGAGAACGTTAAGTACAGGACAACAGATACATTCAAAGGGATGGACTGTTGTGGACTTTTTGGGGGTAGGGTTAGCTAGCATCTGCACCCCCTTCCCACATCTAGATAAATCCTGAAAGCCAGATGCCCTTTGTTGAAGCCAACTAGGACAGACATTTGCCTTCCCAGTCCTGTTGGAAATCAGGTGACTTAAGCTTGGCAAATCCCACAATACTTTGGTCAGGAGCTAATGCCAAAGGATCAGGGACTGGTTAACATATTTCCACTATGGAGCTGGGACAGTCTGTTTCCCATAGACAGCGGCAACAGTGCCTCTCACTCCACATGCTCTTCTACAATCTGATTTTGACTCTCTTTTCATTTAGAGGTGGGTCTATGTCCCCTCTTCTTAAATCTGCGCAGTTTGGTGACTTAACGTGTAAACAACAAAATGTAGCAGGAGTGATGCTGTCTGACTCCAAAGATGAGGTAGAAAAGACTATGCAGCTTCTGCCTGGGTCACTGGAATATTCTGCGTGAATATACAGCCATCATACAAGCAGCCTGACTACCCCGAAACAGCCATACCGTAGGGAAGCCCAAACTAGCGAGCGTGGAGGCCCCATGCAGAGGTCTGAGATGGCAGAGAGATGCCTGTCTAGCCCCCAGCTGCCCTGTGCAGGGCGGCTCCACTTGGTGCGCCATTTGATTGCACCCTGAGACAGAACTTTCTAACCAAGCCCTCCCACAAATCCTGACCCATAGCAACCGTGAGCGATAGCATGATTGTTGTTCGCCACTTAGTTGTGGCGTGATTTGTCCTAAGTGACAGCCAGTGAGATGAGCTGCTCCAGCCCACTTCTGGGGCAGCAGAGGCAGCGAGATAACTGTGTCCACTGGCCATCAGGGCACCAGCATATCCTCATCAGACTGGTTCTGTGGCGTGATGCTGGCCGCAGTACGGTCGGAGAGGCCAGCTGCCAGTGTTGCTGCTCGCTTTCCAATCCTCGTTCTCTCCATCAGTCTTGGGGTTCTCTGAGTGATTCCAAGTCCTCTCAATAAATTCTCTTTCTGCCCCAGAGGCAGCTTCTGTTGCTTGGAACTAGGCCTGTAATGCTTCCGTGTTCTGCTTACACAGGGATACCTTTTCCTCATCTGTCTAGTCTCAGTTTGGATGTCCCCTCCTCCCAGAAGTCCCCGCTGCCCCTGACCTCCCAGACGTGGTCAGCTGCCCTCTCTGGACTCCTACAGGCCCAGCCCTGCCCAGCCCAGGGCTGGGCACCAGGGATGGAGACTGGCTTAATCTGCAGTGGTGGGAGGCATGGGTCCCTCCAAGATTAGTGACAAGGTGAGGAGACAGTTCCTCAGCTTGAATTGGGCTGGAAGCCACTGTTACTCTGGGAGAAGGATCCCAGGGTGGAGAGAGGGGGATAAGAACAGGTGGCAAGATGAGGGCACATAAGTCAATGAAATGTGGGGTCTTTTTTGACTAGGGACTTAGAATTTGGATATCTGTATCTGGGTCCAGAGATATTTTTGCTGTGATGGGGCAAGGGGGCCGTCTGCCTGAATGTCTGAGAACTTGGGACTCTAGACTCCAGTCTGAGAGAGAGCTTGGGGTGCAGACTCCTGGCTCCTGGGAAGAGGAGGCTGGGGGTGCAGACTCCTGAGTCTAAGGGAGAAGGGAGCTGCAGGCCTGGACTCCTGGGTCTAAGGAGGTGGGTTCCCCACTCTGGTCTCTCTGCTCCAGAAACCCTGGGTTAATCAGGTGGGGATCAGGCCCCAGGGACCGCCCTCCCCAGTGCCACGCTGCCCCCTGGTGGCTGCTGCACTTTCTGCACACACCGGAAGACAGACCAGGCTTGGCAGTTTTATTTCTGCTTCACAAACCCCTCCAGCCCCTGGGGCGCCCTTTAGCAGTACATCTTGGTGCCCTGTGAGGCAGAAAGAGAGGTGGGTTAGACAGTATCACATCAGGTGGGTGGGGGAGGGCAGGACCAGGCCGCAGGAGGGACTCTGGGCCAGGGATGGGGTGGGGTGTCCTCACCTGGCCTCCAGGCCTGGGCAGTGATCATGGGCCCTACAGGGGCAGCGGGAGGGGTGACTTTCCCTTTAGGAGTTTCTGCAATGGAGGGAGTTTAGGAGGGGCTGTTGATTTCCTAGGACCAGTGGTTCACTTCCATCCCTCACCCCCTCCTCCCTCAGACCCGGGAGTCCTGGACCCCAGCTGCCCTCTCCACTTACTCTGTGGCTCTCTCCCTGGCCTTGGGACTGGAGGTGATTTCCCAGGGGACTGAGGCTGCAATCCTAATTGTTGGCAAGGTAATAGGGACCCGGAGTCTGGGGAGGGCCAGAGATGCCTGGAGGGAAGGAGATTTAGAAATGTCACAGTTGAACTGTAGCTCCGCTTCATTTCATAGGCCCAAAGAGGGGTGGCACGCGGTGGGGCGGTAGGATAGTCTTGTTCCTGGTCCATGCTGGTTCTTCCCAAGCACCTCTGGTTCGAGTAGGAAGTTTTCATTTGTTTGTCTATCCACTCACCCATCCACCCATCCTTCCATCCATCCCACAAACATTCCCTGAGCATCTACAGCGTACCAGGTACTGTTCTAGGCTCTGAGTTTAGAGACAGCCACGAACCAGACAGACAAAAATCTCTGTTCTCATGGAGCTGATGATCTACTGAGCAAGAGGCTTATGATGAGTAATCAGCATATGAACATGGACATTTCCCAGAATGGTTAGGTGTCCTTCCGAGAACTGAAATAGGCGTGGGGGGGGGGGAGGAGGGGGACACTGGGTGCAGGAGACTGGCGGGGGAAGGCCTCTGGAAGGTGGGAGACTGAACAAAAGCCTGAGTGTAAGGCTGTAGGCAGAGGCCCTGAGGTGGGTGGTGGGCTTACTGGCCTGCTAGAACCAGTAAGTGCTGGAAAGGAGTTTGGATGGTAGGGGAGGCGGCCATAGGTCAGAGAGGTAGGGGGCCAGATCCCTGAGCCTTGTGGGCTGTGGAGAGGATGTTGGCTTTAGAGCCCTGGGGAGCTAGAGGGGGTTCTGAGAGGTGAGGGAGGGGTGTCTCAGGTTATAGACACCCAGTCTTGCTGACTTCACCAAAACCCATGGGACCACGCCAGACTTGTCCCATTGTCCACATGGAGGTGCTGAGGATGGGAGAGGCCCCGGTGCCCAGGGAGATGCCAGGGCACTGCTGGATGCCGGTGTCACCCCCTTAGTGGTGAGTTTCTCAGATGGAGAACAGCAGTCTGGGGGCATCATAAATAAATCGCCAGAGCAGTGACACAACCCTGTTAGCCCAGTGCCCACAGCAGCCCCCTGCAGCAGGAACTGGCATTACACCCATTTTACAGACAAGGGAATCGAGGCCCACAGGGGTGGAGGAAGGACGCCGGAGTCTGGAGCCAGGGGCCCGGGTTCCAGTCCTGTCCCTCTCACCTTTGAGCTGGGTGACCGCCAGGTCTTGGAACCTCAGTGTCCCCGTCTTTATGCAATAAGAGATCAGACCAGTACCTACCTCACTGTGTTGTCAGGACAACTAAATAAATACATTAAACAGCAGTACCAGGCATATTAGCAAGAGTTACACACATATTAATTCTCTTCATTGTGACGGTCACCTTGCTGGGAAGTAGCATCCAGGGCTATCTCTCCTGCAGTATGTTTTGAAGAATGAAGGAGTAGGAGTTGACTGGAATTTGAGTCAGGGTTTGGGGAGAAGGGGAAAGGGCAAGCCAGGTGGAGGGCATAGCCTAGGCAGGGGTGTGACCACATGACCGGAGGTGCCCCGGCAGCTGACCCTTCCGGCTGTGTTCTCTCGTAGTCCTCAGGGAGCCGGCTGAGTGCCTCCTAATGTTTCCATTTGCTTTTGGCTGCAGGTCGGGATCTGTTTTTAGCCTCCCTGGCTGGTATCACTGCACCCCCCCCTTCCTGCTGGCTCTTGTTTGCTGTGGTCGAATAATGTTCCCGGACTTCCTGACCTGTTCGTTTGAAGATGGCCTGGTATTGATTGAATCTGTGTGTACTCAGCCTGAGATGCTAACAGAGATCCGGCCCTCCCCAGAGGGCCAGGGTCTCAGGAAATCCTGGGGTGGGAGGGAGATGGGGACAGGGAGAAGAAAGCAAGGCTGGGGCTTGCTTAAAAAGTAAGCAGAAGATTTTGGAGTCTCTAAGGCCCCCATCCCCAGCACTGCGTTTCTTTTCTTTCAGGGATGTGTGGTTTTGATGGTCACCAATCTGAGCTTTTTTCCTCTGAAAAATGAGGAAGGAAACATTTTTGACTTTATAGGGCCATTGGGAAGACGTCAGTTTATTCATTTAACACCTATATATTGAGCCCTTACTATGTGTCAGGCACTATTCTAGATTCTGGAGGTACAATGGAGAAAAAGACACAGTCCTACTTCGGGAGGGTTACAACTTGCTGATGGTGATAGAAAACAGCAACTGTACAGACGGCCAGGGGGTGGAAAGGATTGGAAATCAGCATGGTGGGGACTTGGAGCTATTTTCAATAAAAGAGGGTGGTCAGGGAAGTCTCCCTGAGGACAGGATGAGAAAGCAAGTCTGGGGAAAGGAGATCCAGGCAGAGGGAACAGCTGGTGCAAAGGCCCTGGGGTAGGACATGCCTGGGATCCTGGAAGGAGACCCAGAAAGCCAGGGAGGGGGAAATGAAGAAGGAAGAGAGCAAGAGGAGGTGGCTGCTAGATGGCAGAGCACCCTGTAAATGGGTGTGAAGTATGAGTAGCCTGGCGCCACTGAGGTTACCCTGGGGCGGAAGGAGACCCACCCTGCCCACCTCAGACAAGCCCCTGACTCACCACCTTCTGACCTTCTCTCCTGGGACTCCTGGGGGACAGATCCAGCTGAGAAGGCAGTGGGGGAGCTGAGGGGGCCACCTAGGGAGACAGAGGTGGGGAGGGGATATAAGCTGCCCTTATCCTCTTCCCTACAGGTCCTCCTGCTGAGCGTCCCAGCATTCAGGCACTGTTCTAGACTTTGGAGATATGATGGAAGTAATACAAATCCTAACCCTCGGGAGGGTTACAACTGGAAGAAGCCATAGCCCCAGACCTTTGGGGACCCCAGAATCCTGTTACCAGCCCCTTCTCCCCCAGAACCAAGAGTCCAGCTCCCAGCCTCCCTCTCCCTCAGACCCAGGAATTCCAGTTCCAGTTTCTGCTTGGCCCTGCTTACCTGCTCCAGCTCCTCCTCCCCATCTCCCTGGTCACTGCTGTCCCCTGGGTCCTCAGCAGTAGCCCTGCCTTCCACTGGCCTCCCTTGGAATTGATGGATGCTCACGGTCTCTTGGCCTCTGATCTCACATCGGCAGAAGGGGCAGGTCTGGCTGTTGGAGTGCTGGGGGAGTGCGGAGGGAAAGGGCCAGGGTTTGTTTCCACGACATCCCTTGGGACTATAGGAGCCGGAGGGAGAGAGAGCGAGGAGTCATGGAGAGCTGGGGAGGGAGGTGCAGGACGGGAGGCTCGAGGCCAGGAGGGGTGCACCAGTGGGGGCCGGTGGGGCCGGGGTGTCATGTGGGTCTGAGCCATCCACAATGGTGCTGTTGGCCAGGAAGGCCTGGGACACTTGCCTGGACCGTGTAAACTGTGGTGAGCCCCACGGCCTTTCCCCCACTTCCCGAGCCAGTGCTTTGGCTGGACCGGCCCTTGTGGTTCTTATGATCACAGGACAAACCTCAGTGACAGCCATGGGGGAGCTTTGAAGAAGGAGGTGCATTACTCAGAGGTCCAGGAGGGTTCTCTGCGCGCCTCGGACTGCACGGCAAGGTCTCAGGTAGAAGGAGGTGGAGGCAGGCTCTGCCTTTATCAGGGGTTGGGCAGGGGCCTAGGCTTTTGTGGGTTCACTGTTCATTGGCAAATTTAAAGCATAACAGCAGGAATTTGGGAGCAGGAAGGGAAAAGCTGGGCCACTTTCTAGGCTACTCAGGGCTTTCTTACAGGGAAGCTGACAGGTGGGGGCAGTCTGGCTCCTTATCAGGTTACTGTCATCCATGGGGCGACATGTTTATTCAAGATGGGTATCTTTCAAGCGGGTGCCTCCATGATCAAAAGCTTAATATCAAACCCTTACATTACAATCAGAAAACTAAATGTCAGGCACCTACACCACACGGGACAACAGCTCCCCTTTCCCAGGGGCTTCGTGGGCTGGGATCCGCACTGTGGCCCTTGGGAGGTTTCTCCCATCAGCCGCATTCTCCAGGCTAAGGCTCAGAGAGGAGAAGCCACTGGTCCCAGGTCACCCAGTGGGGGAAGGAAGGAGCCCTTTCCACTAACAATGCAGCTGGAGGAGCAGCAGAGGAGACAGGTGCAGAGCCAGATGAGATAGGAGTGCGGATATTGAGAGGCGGGCTCCCAGCCCTCGCCCCTGAGTGGCCCTGAGCAGACCTCTGCTCCCCCTGGGCTTCGGTTTCTCCACCTGATTGATAAGGCCTCTGGGAGAGATCCTCTAGGGGCTTTTAGCATAGAGAAGGGGGGATGGGGCGGGAAGGCAGGGCAGGACGGACCCACCTGCCAGGCAGCCAGGCAGCGGCTACAGAGCAGGTGCCCGCACGGCTCAATCTTTACATCCTTGTTGCTCTCTGCACAGATCTTGCAGAGCTCGAAGGTGGAGTCCATGGCCCAGTACAGCCGCAGCTGCTCCTGGCAGGCGAGAAGGTGGGGAGGGTGGGGGGCACACAGGTTGGGCCACACGACGGAAGTCCCAAACCTCTGTGTCAGCCCCAAATCCTTGCAAGTTCAAGGGTGCATCATCAGCTGCCTCCTATACGTATCCTGTGTCATGAGGCTTGTTCTCTGGGGTCTATGCTCAAGGTGCCAGACTTAGCCACTGAGAATTCAGGATGCCGTTACATCTGATTTTCAGATAAATGATGAATAAAATTTCAGGTGTGAGTATATCCCAAATATTGTGTGGGATATACTTATACTAAAAAAATCCTTTGTCATCTCTCTCCCTCATGGAGTGGCTGTGAAGACTAACGGCTGTCACTGTGAATGCTCACATGCATTTCTTAGCCCATCTGATGATCTCAGCAGTATTGGGTCCTGGCTTAATTCCCATAAAAACCCAGGAGGAGGCAGGAGGACAGAGGCTCAGAGAGGCCAAATGTTTTACCGCACATCGCACGGCCACCAAGCCAGCACAAAAACCAAAGCCTCTGGGATGCCAGGCC
The DNA here is from genome assembly GCA_032199065.1 of Smutsia gigantea. NCBI lineage: Eukaryota > Metazoa > Chordata > Mammalia > Pholidota > Manidae > Smutsia > Smutsia gigantea. Next base: position 20,344 of record JAVSCE010010553.1, on the reverse strand, counting down.
TGACTCCGTGGGAGGGAATTCTGGAGCCAAGGCAAAAGGGTGGGTGATGGGCAGCACGCAGGCAGGGCACAGCCTGGGACTCACCTCCGACACTTGGATGCGCTGATAGGGTTCCGTCTGGCAGAGTTCAGTCAGGTCTGGGTTGTAATTCTTTCCATCTGGGTAGAGGTACCTGGGTGAAGGGGAGCGAGGGGACCAAGGGGATGTTTCAGGAACCCTCAGCCCGGATTGACAGGGACTCCCCAGCCCCGTCCTGGGGCCAGGGCTCCAGGTGAGCATCTGCCCCAAACTGGGGACATTTTCTCTTTCCTCATCTCAAATTGGGACTTACCAGGGCAAGATGACTGCTCACATCCCCAAAGGACACACTAAACCTAACTGACTCAAGCTCTGGAACACACAACAGAGGAACAAGGATGAGGAAACGGACCAAAACGCAGGCTTTGACTCCCAGAGCATCCCGTCCTAGAATCCTCAGGCCTGACCGCAAGAGCACCTTAGAGTCACAGGTTGCTGAGTGACCGAACCCTAGTCTTGGACTAGCAGGGCTAGCAGGCCCCCCAGACCACTGGCACTACTTCCTGCTGCACAGGTGGGAACAGAGGCTCAGCTAACTGCCCAGAGCTACACAAGGAAGCCTGGAAGGATGCAGAACCAGGCTGGGGCCCGGGTCTGAGGCCAGGGCTCTGGGGCAGCCAAGAGGAGGGTCACCACCCAGGTCATAACTGCACCCTCAGACCAACAGTGGGGTCACAAGTCCCTGAGGCTGGTGGCTTGGCCTAGCCGCTGGGCCTGGGCCCTGATGCAGCTCTCCCACAGACACTCTGTGTGGCCTGGCCTGGGCAACTTGACCTCTCTGGCCTTGGTTTTCCTTGCTGTGAAAGAAACATAATCAAGCCCAAGGCAGAAACTGGTGGGGAGATTGAATAAAGCAGTGCTCATAAAATAGGCCGCACCGCACCTCCACGCATGTACGCTACGATTGACCTTAGACCCGGACGGCCCCCTTGCTGGGCAGTAGAAAGAGCGTGGTGTCCCCTCCTCTCTCTCAGGGCCCTATTTCCCATCTATATAATGATGGTGTGCGTGTGCATGCGTGTATGTCAGGCAGGGGGTGTGTGAACCAGATGGATGGTGTTCACACTTATTTAAACCCTGGAATCCTCTCCTCCAATGAAATCTGACCTGGAATTCAGGACATTATGGTGGGTGAGTGCCCGTATGCTGAGCCTGGCTGCCTGGCTTCAAATCCTGGCTTGTTAGCTCAGCCGCTGTGTGACCTGGGCAGGTGGCTCTACCTCGCTGTGCCCCAGTTGTCAAATAGGGCTATGAGAGTATATACAATAGATCTTCATTATTTGTGGATTCTGTCTTCACAAATTTGTCTCCTTGATGAAATGTATTTGTAACTCCAAAATCAATACTCACGGCCTTTCTGTGGCCATTCCCGCCATCTAAGTGGCAAAATAGGTGAGTCGCCTGATGGGTGTGTTTCCAGCTGAGGATGAAGGAGGCAGCACTTAGCCCTCCTGTTTCAGCTCCTCTTACTGTAAACAAGTGTCCTTTTCACAGTCTGTTTAGCGCCACGGTTTTTGTATTTTTATGCTTTTGGTCGGTGACTTCACTGTGTTTAATGAAGCCCTGTGCCGAGCGCTGTCTGGTGTTCCTAAGTGCAAGAGGGCTGTGATGAGCCTTACAGAGAAAACGTGTGTGTTGGATAAGCTGCATTCGGACATGAGTTACAGCTGTCAGGGAGAGTTCAGGGTCAATGAACCAAACGTACTAAATAAGGTGTCTTAAAACAGAAACACACATAAAGGTTATTATGTAGTGAGTGGTTGATAAAAATGTGACTAGAGTCTTGCAGGAGCCTAAACCCGTATTTCCCCTTGGAGCAATCAAGGGCTTAGCATTCACTAATTCCATATTTGCGGTGACTTTATAGAACTACCATGAATAATGAGAATTGGGAGCATAGCTATCTATTTCTTATCTTTCTATCCCTATCATGTATCATCTTGTATCTCATATATCATATATTATGCCATATCAATATGACTGATAAGAAGGTTCTGGTTAAAGGTCTGGGCTGAGACTTGGGAGCCTCACCTGGTTTTTTTTTCCCCTCCCCTCCTACCCAAGGTGGCTTCTGAAAGAGGGGCCCTGAGATAGCCAAGGTTACAGGTTGAAAATGCAGGCCCAGCCGTTTGCCCGGTTCTTTTTCTGCTTTAACTGTCTAGATTCTAGAACAGAACGTAGATATCTAGAAGCAAAAGCTCTTGAGCACAATGCCAAGGAATGGAGCCACCAGGGTTGTACCAACTCCCCACACACCCCACCATGCCGGCTCGGTGCGAACTAGAAGTGTGTCCCTTCCTCAAGATGCTTGTCTGCCACCTGCTGGAACACTAGAGTATTGCAAACGTACCCCGGCTCTGGGAACTCCGCGCCCACCCGTGTGTCTTGAGCAGTGCTCAACATGCACCACCTTTCGAAGTACATTCTGCTGCCACCCTCCCCCTGCCAGGATGGCAACTCACAAGCCATCCTTCTGTCCTTCCAGGAGTGCCTTGAACAGGGGCTTGTTGAGAGGGATGGTCTGTAGGATGCTGCCATCCGAGCTCACGTATCCAATGGCCCACTGCCCCAGGCGCGTGCAGCTGGGTCGGAATATGTAGCTGGAGGAAGAGGTGGGGAGGATGGGGTGAGGGAGGGGTCACCAATGTCCCTCCTGGGACCTCCCAGCCTACCATCCTGTTGGGGATTCAGGTGACTAACTTCTTGCCCCCTTATAACCCAGCTTCCCACTTTTTAGGCAATGAAGGGGCAGACCCCTGTGTGCCACTACGGAGGATATTGTTTATACTTGTTTGACTCCTCCTCCTCCTTTCCTGGAGTTAAGACAAGGTTGATTCTGGCTTGGCCAATCAGTGCATTTCAGGACTCTGACCATAGTGACGGGAGTCAGCCCTGGGACTCCCACGGATACTGGAAGCATCGGGAGGAGGGTGCCCTACTTCCACAGAGGCTGCTTATAGCTGGGGCTTTTAGAAACCATTTGCCGTCGTGAGGAGAAACCATATCTGAGAATGAAGCTAACACAAGGAAAGCAGACCCGGGGGATGAACGAGAACTGATTCCTGACAATAGCACGGGAGCACCTGGATCCAGCTGTGTCTGAAACCCCATGCCTGGTCTTCTCAATTATGGGAATTAATCTGTCCCTTTTTCTTTCCCTTTAACCAGTTTGAGTTGTAACAGGAAGAGTGCTAACACACTCATCTCACTGGGGTCCTGAACCTCAGCCTTGCAAAGACTCACAAATCTGACCTTTTATTCCCTAACCCCTTGATGTTCTAGGTAGCCCAGTCCTTCAATTCTTAGCCTTCTGGGAATCCCCAATGGCTCAAAACTCCTAGCGTGAAATAATTTAAGGACTCAGATGTCTGGTTTCCAGTCTCCTACCCCAGCAGGTGTGTATGGGGTCATATTAAAAATATTTAATAGATGGTACAGCATGGACTCTGATCTGTCAGAAACAGATCTTTTCCTGGCAGGGTCTTCAGGTCCCCACCAGACTGGGTATTGTCCTTTTAGCTGCTGGACTGGGGGAAGGTCCAGAAGGTCCCAGCTGGATGAGTTGGGCTGGCAGGGGCCACTCAGCACCCTAACTCTGAGTCTTTAGCACTCTGGGGCCCCAGGCACCTCAGCCCTTCAGTCCTTCCTCTCTGAAGGATGTCTAGGCTTCCACCACAGTCCAGCCCAGGCCCCAGGCCCGATCACCCGGCAGCCTCCTCCGACTGCGGTCTGGCCCCTACCTGCCTGGCTTGTCTCTGAGGGCCTGCAGACGCACTTGGACCTCGTCGTATGTGAGGAAGGCCATGTAACCCGGGTGGTTGACTGCCAGGAGCTGCCAGTTCTTGAGGAGGGTTGGCCATGGCTGGAGTGGCACAGTGCTGGGGTCAGCGAGAGTCTGAGGAAGCAGCTTACACCCCGGGGGCTTCCCAGGGTCTAGAAACCCAGCCATTCGGCTCCCACCCATGGTAGGCCTCAGAAATCTTTTACACAGAAGATCCCAGACCCTTCCTCTCCAAGGATCCATGAGCCTGAGACGCCAGCCCCTCCTCCCTCAGACCCAGGAAACCAGGTTTCCAACCTCTCCTTCCCTGGGGAGCCAAGAGTCTGAGCTTCCAGTCTTGGCCTTCCCTGACCTGGAAGAGCCTGGTGAAGATATCAAACTCGAAGATGGACACATGGCCGCTGCAGGTGAGGTTGATGGTGGAGCGCAAGGCCATGGCTGTGAGGCCTGTCTCCACAGGGTGGCAGGTGCACAACAGTGACTCAAACTCCTCCCAGGGCAGCACACACCTGGGCGGAGGGGGCGGGGGGACACAGCTGAGGCCCCTGGCAAGACCAGAATGGCAAGACCTCTAGGAAGGAGGCAGCTGAAGCCAGGACTCCAGGGTCTGAGGAGGAGGAGCTGGGGGCCCAGACTCCTGGGTCCCTGGGTAGGAACAAGATGAGGTTTGTGGAGCTGAGGGATTCCAGGGACAGGTGCTCACTCACCTGGCTCCACAGTGCCCCCTCCAGAAGGTATGGGCTGGGGTCTTGGTGAGCTGGTAGGTGTGTCCACAGTACCTTCCCCCGGGGAAGAGTGCGCCCAGCTCCGCGTTCATGTGACTGAAGATGAGGGCCAGCTTGGCCAGCTGTCGCCTACGGGGATGGGCTCTGAGAATAGGGCTGGGCCTTGGGGCTCTCACCGACACCTCCACCTGCTGCGGGGAATAATACCGACAGGCACCGGACCCCCAGACTCTCTCTAATGTATCAGGGCGGGACAAAAGTCACTTCCAAGATTCCCTGTTGCCTCCTCTCTTAGGACCTCGGTCTCCTCATCTGTGAAGGAAAGGGAGGTGCTGCCCGAAACCCACGTCATTCTCCAGCAAACAAATCTCAGCTTCCACCTGCAGCCCATGGGGCTGGAGGAGAAGCCATGCCTAGTGGGAGGTGGGGCCCACTGGGGCTGAGGGCATTCAGGGTGGTCTGTGTGCAGATCATGCTGGAGCGTCTTCTTGGTTTTAGCCTCACCGGGGGGCGGGCCCCTGCTCTCACCTGCTGGCTGCCTCCCTGGGGTACTGATCAGGACGTGGCAGTGGCAAACAGTAGCTCTGACACCGAGCTGTGTGATTTTTGGCAAGTTCCTTTTATCCCCCCATGTGCCTCAGTTTCCTCAACTGTGAAATGGGCGTAAGTACAGGATAAGTAAGGTCTCTGCCTCACAGGGGAAGTTAGGAGGATTCCTACACGTCTTATGGGCACACAAAATGTCTAGCACACCCGGTATGCAGTCGGCACCGAGTACGTGGTAACTATTATTATTGTTCTTACTGTTGTATGTTAATAATCTCTTTGAGCCAGGTCTGTAGGGTTCCTGATACCTTTTTTAGGACCACTCCTCACAGTTTCTAAGAACCCCCCTTGCCAGAGTCTAATACGTAGCCATGTGGCTGGTCCAAACTGATGTGCTCAAAATGTGAAATACACTCCAGAGTGGAAACTTAGGGCAAAAGACGAAGAAAGAAAAGAGCGGACTAACTCATTAATCGTTGTTTTATATTGATTATAAATTGAGATGATAATATTCTGGATACAGTGAGTTAAAAATGTTATTAAAATTCATTTCAGTTTAAAAAAATTTTTGTAATATGTCTACTAGAAAATGAAACACTACATTACGTGGCTTGCAGCAGATTTTAGTGAAGAGTGCTGGTCTAGAATCTCCTTCAAAGAGTTGCTAAGACCCCCGTGACACTGAGGGCCTAAGCATCCTAGTTTCTACAGAGTGATTCTCAGTGGGGTTATGCCACCGTTTAAGGAGCTTCCAGAAATTTACTTGACGTAGCGATTAGCGTGGGGAGGTGAGGCTATGGAGAACAACTGCCTCCAGCAAAACGTGCCCATATCCCACTCAACTTTCCAATGTCTCACTCAACTTTCCAATGTCCCATCAGATATTTGTGAATGTAGAAATCCACTTATAACAAGCCAAGAACTCAATTCCGTTTTACATAAGCATTTTTTGCACATTTAAAATTTATACTAAATTTTACAGAAATTCAACTGTCCTATATATCGAGGGAAGACTTTATTTGGCAACTTAATAGTTCTCCATGGAAGTACGAGTGTCTGCTTAGTTGATCCTGCCTTCCAGATTAATTGGAACTGTGCCTTAATGCTTTCATTTGAAATATAGATAATTTTGTTATGAAGAACATTCCTTTCATCACTCCCTTATAATACAGCTTGGGCTGTATACAGTGATTTTTAAAGTAATTATGGGTGGGTTAGTGATTCAACCTATGTATTTCATTTCAGGATGAATGTAAGGAGTAACAACAAAATATTTACTTTATGGGGTTGAGAGCCTCTGGTCCACACTATGTTCTGGGCTCTAGGCCTCAAACCTCCACTGCCCCTGTCACTGAGCAGCCCGCTCCCCAGAGTTCAGGACCAGAGCCAGAGGCCCACAGACAAACCCTAGGTCCTGAGCGGCTGTTCCTCAGGAACTAAAGAGCAAGTGGGGCCTGTGAGTACCCCAGGCAGGTGGCCCATGCTCCATAGATGTCAATCCACTTCTCAGGCTGGAAGTTCCCTGGGGTCCCCCCATGCCCAGGATGTGTGTCTAACACCTCTGGGAGAGTGGAGCAGTGGGAAGCCAGCTGCTGGGGGGACAAAAAAGAGGGGAAATGGGGGGCTGAGACATAGGTGCTCAAGGAAGGAAAAAATGGGGTGGACTAGTTTTCCAGGTTTCCTCAGGGAGAAGGGGTTGAGACCAGGACCCCTGGGTCTGAGGGAGGAGGGGGCTGGGGGCCTGGACCCCTGGGTCTGAGGGAGGAGGGGCTGGGGGCGTGACCTGGACCTCACCGGTGATCCCACCTTTGCTCTGGGGCCAGGGCTTCAGCTCACCTGAGTGTGGTGCCCTCCCGGAAGAGCTCGTCGTTGACAGACCTTCGGCCCCGCGGTGACAGCAGTGCCGCCACCTGCTTGCTTTTGGCCTCCAGGTTGGCCAGGTAGACGGCAAGAAAGTCCGTCGCGCCGCCGGGACCTTCGGAGCCGCCTCCTCCGGCCGCCCGCCGAGCGTGGGCAACCTGGCGCAGCAGCAGCGCGGTGCAGGGCAGTAGGTTCCGCAGCGACGGGGGACTCGAGGCGAGCCGGGGGTCCCCGCATTGTTCTTCCAGGCGCTGCAGGAGCCTCACCGCCCGGCCGAGCGCGCGGGGCTCTCCCCACTGCCGCCCCCGCGGGGCTGCCGCCGCAGCCATGGGTCCCTCGGGTGCCCGCGAAGCCGTGTGCAGCGGGGAGAGGCGCGGTTGGTTCCGTCCGGCCCAGGATCGGGGCGGGCCCTGGAGAACCGGGAAGGGCACAGCAGTTACCTGTGTCTCCAAAGGGGACTGGGGCTGGGGGCTCTGGCACCTGGGTTCCCTAGAGATGGGGTACGAAAGTCTCCCAAAGGAGAGCTGGATGGGGTGGCTTCGGTGGGTGGGGATACGAGGACACTTTTGAGGAATGGCAGGTAGGAAGCCCGCGCCCCTGATGGGCGGGGCTAAGGGCTGGGTCCCTGGGTCTCCTTGGAGGAGGGGTTGAGGGACACCTGGGAGATTTACTGGGGGCGGGGGCAGGGCTGGGAACTAGCGAGACGCTGCCAGGAGGTGGGGCTGGGACGTGGCATTCCAGGGTCGTGGCTGAAGGCATAGGATTAAAGGTTGGAGAGCAGGACTTTCTGGAAGGGTCAGGGAGCTAGTACGATCCCTTTGTCCCTAAAAGGCGGTGTGACCAGACCCCTGGGTCCCTTTGGAGCAGGGATTGGGAGTAGGCTGTGTGAGGAAACAGGAATTTGGCGACATAATTCCTGGGTCCCCATCACGGCAGGGGCCTGCGGGGAATCAAACTGTAGGCGAGGCACCAAGATTGCCAAAGGAGGTGGGAAGATAATTTCCAAGAATGCATGGGCCGAGCGCAGCTGCGTGGCGCAGGGCGGGAGCGGCGTGGGTGATCCTCCACCTGCTCAACCACTGGGGGGCGCTGGGGGGCCTGGCCCTCCCTCGGCCCCAAGGCATCCGGGTCACGCCTCTGGGAGCCGGGGCTACGTCCCAGGAGACCTGGCTAGGATTTATCACAAATACGCAGACTTAGAAAATTTCGAATCAGAGCATAACAGTAATATCTAACACTTCGCTCTCTGTCGGGGCCTGTGCGTCAAGCTTTACCCACCGGAATTCTCCAATACCCTTTGAGATGGAGAAGGCGGGAGAGGGTTTAGGATAAGAGCTGGTCCTCCCACCGCACCCCACTCCCCGCCTCAGCCCCCATCCCCTACCTCTTAGAATCAGAGAGCCCTTACCTTGTGGAATTTTCGACGTTCCATCTCAGACTAAGCAGAGACCTGTTTTTTGCTGTCAGGATGGGGGGAGGGGGGTCCCTCTCCCAGCTCCTTGCGTTCCAGCCCTCTCCGAGCTTCAGTTTCCTCCTCATGAAAATCCACTGGGCAAAAATTCAAAATTTTTACTGCAAAGTTTTGACAAGCAGCTGGTGGAGGTGTAAATGGACAAATTCATCGGCAGCATTTACGAAGTCTGACAGAGCCGGGCCATTGCCAGTTACCTCCTTCAAAGCTGTGGCTTGCAAACACTTCTGTTCACATCAGGACATCATACACTTGAAACAAAGAAATTTTAAAGGATAATCCATAATTGCCCCAATTATGTGCATGTGCTATAATATCCTCCATTTAATTCCATTTCATTAAAGGAAAAATTGTGTTTGTAACCCACTAAATTGATTTCACAACCCACTAATGGATCTTGCGGGCTGTTTGAGAAACACTGCCCTAAGAAACCCCGAGAGACGTGTTCAGGGATGTTAATTGCAGCTTTGTGGGAAATGGAGAAAACTGGAAACGGAAGTGTCCATCACTAGGAGAAGGGATGAATAAATTGTGGTACACTCTCACAAAGGACTCCCACACGGTAAGTTCAATGAATGAACTAGATACACATCCCAATAGCATGAATCATAAAAAAGTAATGATGAATGTATTGGGTTGAGTAGTGAGCCCCACCCCCAAATTCATGTCCACTGGAACCTGTGAGTGTGACCTTATTTAGAAATAGAGTTTTTGTAGGTGTAACCAAGTTAAGATGAAGTCATACTGAATTAGGGTGGGCGCTACATCCAATATGATTGGAGATTTGGGCACAGACACAGGTGGACACATGGGAAGAAAGCCATGTGATGTTGGAGCCAGCGGTTAGAGTGGTGTGTCTATAAGCCAAGGAAGGCCAAGGACTGCTCACAAACATCAGAAGGCAGGAAGAGGCAAGGAAGGACCCTCCCCTACAGCCTGCAGAGAGAACATAGCCCTGCCAGCATTTTGATTTTGGATTCTTTGTCTCCAGAATTGTGAGCAAACGAATTTCTGTTGTTTTAAGCTACTCAGTTCATTGGCCTTTGTTACAGCAGCCCTAGGGAACTAATACAATGAGAAAAAGAAAAAAAGAAAGAGCCAGTGCAGAAAGATCAGTACAATACCATGCCATTTATACCAAATTTGAAAGCCTGCAGAACCAATGCTTTATTATCTGGGGAGGCATCCTTTTGTGATAACAGTATGAAAACATGGGGAGTCATGCTGACACCAAATGCAGGTTGTGACGCAGGAAAAAGATGGCCTCTGAGAAGATACCTTGGGACCTTAATGATATCCTTAATGCATTCGTTTTAAAAACCTAAATCAAATACAGCAATGGGGTTAAGAGTTCATATAGTTGCAGAGTAGATACAACAGCAGTGGGTGATGTGAAAAGATACTCAACATCATTAGTCATTAGAAATGCAAATCAAAACCACAGCGGATACTACTTCATATCTGCTAGGATAGCTATAGTAGAAAAGACACAGCCTCTCCAACAGCAATTATTGGAGAGGCTGTGGAGGAATTGCAACCCTCATACCCTGTCAGTGGGAATGTGAAATGGTGTGGTTCTTTGGAAAACAGTCTGGTAATTCCTCAAAAGGTTAAACATCGACATACCATATGACCAAGCAAATCCGCTCCTAGGTAACTATCCCAGAGAATTAAAAACATATATGCACACAACCTGTATGCATATATGTTTTGCCCGAAGAAACCCGGAGAGACGTGTTCAGGGATGTTAATTGCAGCTTTGTCGGAAATGGAGAAAACTGGAAACAACCTTGAATATCCCTCAGCTGGTAAATGGATGAATTAAACACAGTATACCCGTGCAAGAAAATATTATTCAGCCAGTAAAAGGAATGAAGCACTGATCCACGCTACAACACAGATGACCCTCAAACATTATGTCAAGTGAAAGAAGCTAGTCACAAAAGACACATATGTATGACTTAGCTTACATAAAATATCTGGAATAGGCAAATCTATAGAGAGAGAAGGGGTTGCCTAGGGCTGAAAGAGGTCGGGGCAAATAGGGAGTCACTATTACTGGGCATAGGGTAGAAAATCAATGTTTTTAATTGATTATGGTGATGATTTCACAGCTCTTTCAATTTACTAAAGTCATTGAGTTGTACACTTTAGTTGAAATATATGGTATATACATTATATCTCAATAAAAGCGGTTTAAAAAAAGGAGGAAGGGCCAGACATTAGGATAGCCACAAGAGGGTGCCCTAAGCACAGGCTTACCTCCCCTTGGGAATGGAGTTTCTCAGGCCTTGCCTCCGGAGTCCGCCCACACTTTGAGACCCTGGCCACGCCCCAAGGTTCTGACCACACCCCTAGACGTTAGCCACACCCCAAGGTCCTGATCACCTCCCAAGATCTCGTCGGAAGCAACAAATTCGCCCGCCCAACTCCCCGAACTCTGACCACAGATACACGCACAGACTACGGCACTCGTAGAAAGAGCCTTAAAACCAAAGATTTATAAACTGACTTTCAATTTGCAATCCTTTTTTTCTTTTTGGAAATCATTTTAAACTTAGAGAAAATTTGCAAGCAAAGAACAAGGACGTTTGTATACCCTTCACCCAGGTTCATCAGTTGTTAACAATTTGTCGGTTTGCTTCATCATTGCTCTGTCTTCATTTTTCCCCCTGAACCCTTTGAGAGTGAGTTTCAGACTTTCACCCCTATGCCCTTAAACACATGTAAGGACATTTTCTGACAGTCACTGTACAGTTATCAACTTCAGCACATTTAGCAGTGACGCAGTACTGGCATGTAACAGCACAGCCTATATTCAAACCTTCAGTTGTTCCCAAAGTATACTTTAGAGCAAAGCGTTTTTTCCAGTCCAAGATCCAATCTGAGGTCCTGCGTGGCATTTAGTTCTCATGTCTTCCCAGCCTCCTTCAGTTTGGCGCAATTGCTCAGCCTTTGTGTTTCATGAAGTGACATTTTTGAACATTACAGGTTAGTTCTTTGGTAAGATGTCCTCCCAGAGTCGGGTTTGTCTGGTCCTGCCTGTGGTTAGATTCTGCTGATAGGAAGAATACTCCAGAAGGTAAACAGTGTCCTCAGTGCATAGTATCAGAAGACAAATGATGCTGGTGCCCTTTTATGGGGGATGAATTCCATCACTTGGTTAAGAGGAATCCTGGAATCCCAGACTCATAGACTCACCAGATCGGTTCCCGCCCCCCCACCTCTGGGCCTCAGTTTCCCTTTCCGTGAGACAGAGTTTGGTGTACATGACGGTCTGCAAACATTCAGCAGATGAGTTTGGTTCCGTTCTCATGCTCTTGAAATTGTCATTTTGGAATGGGGCCAGCTATTTAAGATTTGGCAGATATCACATCCACACCTGAAAGAGACATTCTCCGACTGTCTGGGTTTACCCAGGGTGGTGATAACAAGTGAAACTTCACAACAGGGCCTGGGGCCCCCGAGAAATGCGCAGAAAGTATGATCTCTGGCTTGAGAATGCTGGGCCTGTCACAGATGACAGCAGTCCTGGTGGTGGTGGTTGAGGCATGTATGCTTAATTCTGTGAGGTCTGGGGGGCTGGAGACCCTATAGATGAACCTCCTCTCTCCTCCTCGGAGCCTGACATTCTCCAGGGGAAGGGGGTGGGGTGTGGAAGGACACGCGCACAGTCCCAAGGTCAGGAGGCTGATGAGAGGGGATTTCCATGTGTGGAGAAGCCAGATCCTTTGTTTTAGAGAAGTAACTTAACCAAGGTCAGAGCTGGGTGCAGCTCTTGAACCCAAGGGTTGTTTCTCACACAGAGAGGCACATCACCCACAGCCTGGACCCACAGGCACAAGGAGACTCCAACACACACTCCAGGCTGATAATGTACCTGGCACATGCACTCTCATTATATTCTCATCATCTCATCAACCTTGGGAGATGGGTGTTATTCCCATTTTACATATGAGAAAACTGAGCTCAAGAAGGTGAAGTCCCTTTTCCCAGGGTCATGTAGCTATTTGCTAGCAGGGCCCTGGTGTGAGAGATATACTTATTTTCCCTCAATAACCATTCTCCCTTCTTCCTTTTGTAACAGACCCTCAGAATTTTAGCTGGGTATATGTTGTCCATATAAAACTACCTTTCTCAGCTGCTCTTATGATAGTGTGGCCATATAACTAAATTCTAGCCAGTAGAATGTGATGCGTATGACTTCTGGGTTGTAGTCTTAAAGGGCAGGGGCATGCACTTGACTTTCTTTTCTCTTCTCAGTGGTTGGAATGTGGATGTGATGGTGAGAGCAGGAGCAGCCATTTTGGATCACATGGTGTAAGTGTGAGGTGAAGGCAGCAGAGTAACAAGGTAGGAGGATCCTGGGTCTTTGACATTTTCAAGCTATTCTAGCCCGGGTGATAACTGGACCTTTACATGAGAGAAAAATAGACTTCCAACTTATTTAAGCCATTATATTTCTTTGGTTTTTGTTGCAACAGATGAATAAAAAGTCTAGTTAATACACACATCAAGGCTAGGAACTTGTTATCCAATTTTTTTTTAATCAGGACAAAGAGCATGTCGCATTATCTCTGCATGCCCCCACCCCCAGCCTCCAGTCTTCAGAACCAGTTCCCAGATGATAACAACAGCAGTTCCCATTTATCAAATTCTTTCTCAGCACTGTGCCCTGTTATAAGCACTGTACACAATTCATTTGTGTTTAATCCTCACAGCAACCTGGCATAGTGGATGCTATCATTGTGTCTTCACTTTTACAGATAAGGAAACTGAGGCTCAAAGCCATAAAGTCATCTAATCAAGGTCACACAACTAGGAAACGGAAGGGCAGAGCTCAAACTCAGTTCTGACTCCAGGGCCTGTGCCCTCAGTCACCCACCCATCTGTTATCCTACACCTTTTTCAGTAGCACACACAGGTGCACATGCCACTTAAACCAGTCCATCCTACACACATCTTATAAAATAGACACATCACACACAGCTTTCCTGTGAGGGAGGGGGGCCCAGCGATTATGGCCATGGGCTTTGGAGGTGGCAGACCTGGGCTTGGACCGGAGACTTGCTCTCTCTGAATCTCAGTTCCCTCATCTGGAATATGGGCGCCATCCTCGTCAATAAATGGCTGCTAATATTTGCATTTCTGTTCACCCCCTGGTCACCCAGCATGACGGGGGACCACAGACAGCTGCAAAGAATTGCAGACATGGTAATGCAGTGGGGAGGGGCTGAGGCTCACTCCTACCATTGCTCTCGGGGGCCTTGCTAGGGCCTTGCTGGGCGACAGATGGTGTGCTGGCAGCAGCAGGGAAGGAGGCCCTGGGCTGCCTTCCCAGAGCTCAGATCTGCTGGAGAGACAGTCACTGCATGTGACCTTACACATGGGGGACTATTGCATGGGGTATTCTCACGCACAGCTGCTTGCAGGGCCCAACAGACACCCGCTGTAGTGGGTTGGATGGTGGCCCCTTGCAAATATATGTCCCCATGTTACCCGAGAGAACCCGTGCATGTGACCTAATTTGGAAAAAGGGTCTTTGCAGATGTAATCAAGGTAAGGACCTCAAGATGAGATCCTGGATTAGCTGGCGGGTCCTAAACCAATGACAGTTGTCTTAAAGAGATAGAAGAGAAGAAGCAGACACAGACAAGGCCATGTGAAGATGGAGGCAGAGACTGGAGTGACACAACCACCAGCCAAGGCAGGCCTGGAGCCGCTGGAAGCTGCAAGAGGTAGGAAGACTCTTCTAGACTCTCCGACAGTCTTTAGAGGGGGTGTGGCCTTCCTGACCACTTGAATTCAAACTTCTGACCTCCAGAACTGCAAAAGAATAAATTTCTATTGTTTCAAGCCACCTAGTTTGTGGTCATTTGTTACAGTAGCCCTAGGAAGCTAATATGCTCTCCAACCCAGGCGGCTACAGAGTCACTGTCACCGTGTCACTGTTGCTCAGAGGCAGGTTCAGAAACACTGATACATGGTCACAAAACACACACAAGATGCATGGTCATCTAGGGGAGGGTGGCAGGCTGATACAGGTCGTCCCGTCAGAGCTCACCCAGAGGTACATGTACATGATGTGTGCCCATGTGTACACGCGCACACACACATCCAGCCATTCATGCAACCCAATGGTGTGTCTCCCAGGAAGACATTAAGGCAGTTGGTTCCACAAACATAACATATTATAGGGCAGTTGGCTCCACAGACATACATAACATGTTATAGAGAGGTGGTAGCAGAAATGTTCCCAATGGCCAAGCACGTGAACACCCGGAGGCCCAGGGAGGCCCCAGGTTGGAAAAAAAACCAGTCACCATCACTCAGAAACACACAAACATGTGGTCACTTATGAAGACCAATAGAATGGGACTAAGGTTGCTAGCTTCTCCCCCAGGACACCCCATTCATCAAGGCTGAAGGCAGGGGGGACCTATAAAGGTCCCAGTCCTTCCTCGGGGTTCCAGCTTGTCCTCGCTCTCCCCCACACCCATTTTCTTTTCCTGATGGTCAAATTCCTGGAACAAATCTCTCATTCATCTTCCCACCTCCTAGTAACCTTGCTTTTCTGATTGCAGCTGACCTGGGGTCAGCTCAATAAAGCCTCCCAAGGAGAGAGTTCTACTCCCTAATCCTTGGAATCTGTGAATGTTACTTTATATGGCAAAAGAATTTTACAGGTTTGATGAAAGTAAGGATTTTGAGATGGAGAGATTATCCTGGATTATCTGCATGGGTCCAGTGTAATCAGAGGGACCTTCTAAGAGGGGGGCAGGGACATCAGAGTAGAAGTGCAGATGGAAGCAAGAGATTAGAGTGACACAAGGAATGCAAGCGGCATCCAGAAGCTGGAAAACACAAGGGAGCAAATTCTTCCCTACGACCTCCAGAAGGAACGAGCCTGCTGGCACCTTGACTTTGGCCCAGTGAAAGTGATTTTGGACTTCCGACCTCTAGAACGGTTAAGAGAATAAACTTGTGTTGTTTTAAGACACTAAATTTATGGTGCTTTGTAACAGCGGAAATAGGAAACAAATGCAAACCCTGATTGATACATAAGAGACACTTCCACAGAGTCAAAACACAGACATTGTATGCATGGGGGCCCTGGACCCACCAAGTGAGGCAGTCACATAGAAACACTCACACAATGACCACAGAACCCAGTGTTAGGAATTCTCACAAATGTTACACAAGCAGAGTCCCAGAGACAGCCAGAGTCCCACCACAGTCAGCGGTGGTGCCACAGGGACCTACAAAACTCAAAATCCCTCGGAAACATATACTACGTGTTTCCAGGGTCACTATGGAATCCAAAAGGGCCCCCTAGAAAGATGTCACATACCATGTCATCCTCAGAAACAAGGGCACAGTGGTACAGTGACTGAACGCTCACAGCCATACTGGAAATCCCAGCCACCCACCCGTCACTGTCAGTCTGGGAATCAAAAAAGGTAACTCATGGAGTCAACTGGATACGGCGTACAGGTGTGCACACACACAAACACAGCTCCTCCAGAACTCCTCATGAAAAAGGTCCAGCCAGGCCAGGGATATGGTACAAAAATAGTTTATTACAAAAGAAATTCAACCAAAATGCCTAATAATTTACATTGTTATCAGTGCCTGGCTACAGCCCAATCTCTCCCTCCTCACAGATCTGGGTAGCGGGCAGAGGGGAGTGGCTGTTCCCTGGTTCCACCAGCTCTGGGAGAGAAGGAAATGAATGTCTGCGTGGAATTCCAGGCAGGGGATTGGTGCCTGAGAATAGTGGGGGTAAGAGTCCTGAGGAGGCCGAGACAGGGGGCTATCTGTGCTTCGTAGAGGGGACTTATGGGTAGACACATGTGCCTCTGTGCAAATCCTGAAATCCTGGTCCCGAAGATGGGGACGTGGTGGTGGTGGTGGGGGCAGAGTGAGGTCTTCACAGTTTCCAGGAGGGCAGGGAGGTCCCTCCTCATAAGTCGGAGATCTGCCCCCCCGTTGCTCTCAGCTGCCTCCTGGAGCTGGGGAGGGGGGCACTGGCCTGCCAGGGGTTCGGAGGACCCCAGCGAAGGGCAGGAAGGCAGGTGGAGATGAGGGAGGAAGGAAGAAATTGGGGGGAGCCATGGGGAATCCAGGAGGGTCCTTGGGGGGAGACTGGGAGGGCGAGGAGGGGGGTGATGCAGAAAGACCTGTGGGAGACAGAGGGGCGGGGTGAGCGGGGCGACTGGATCCAGAGAGAAGGGGGCTGGGACCCCAACTCCTGGGTCCTGAGGGAGGAGGGGTGAGAACCTGAGGGGCTCTGAGGGCCAAGGGGACAGCCTAGGGTCTGAGTTCCACCCAGCAGGGAGGGGCTGGGCTCTGGCCTTGGGAGCCGGGTTCTCACCATTGGAGCTGAGGAGGCTGCTGCTTTCAGGGGAGGTGGTGGCTCCCCGGTCGGGGGCGGGCTCTGGCTGTGACGCAGGAGCAGGCCGCGTGGCCTTCCCCCTCAGAATGTCGATGACCTGAAGGAAGATGGGGGTCACCACCAAGCCACTGCTGCCCGCACAGCCCTCCCTCTCTCCAGGCTCCTCGCTTCTGGGGTCTGTGCGTGTGCAGGCCTCCTGCTCAGCGCTGGCAGGTGGCCAGGCACTTCCTTTCCTGGTGCCTCGGTCTGGACCTCCCGCCCGGCACGCACCGGCCCAGACACACACGCCCACACAGCTGGCACGCCCCCGCGGGCCGGTGCGGGGCACAGACCCCCGCCCCCGGCCCCTAGTGCGTCCACTCACCCGACGGCTGCGTGCCACCATGAGCGGCGTGTCGTTGTGGCAGTTCTTGAGGCCACTGTCAGCGCCACTGCGGACCAGCGTGCGCACGAGCGGGAGGAGCCCGCGGCCCGACGCCGAGTGCAGCGCCGAGCTGCCCGAGTACATCTGGGCATTCACGTTGGCGCCGTGCTGCGGACGGGAGCGCCGGTCAGCACCGCGGTGGAGGGGCGGGGCCGCGGCTGGGGCGGAGGCCGGGGGAGAGGCTGGGGTTGGGGGTTGATGGCGGGTGGGAACTAGGAGCCGGGGCGGGCCCGAGCGGGACTGGGCGGGCCGCGCTGAAGCAGCCAGCGCGGGGACTAGGCCCACGCCGGCAGGCAGGATCAGCAAGGCTATCGCGGGTCCAGGCCTGGGCCGTTTTGGGGACGGGGGAGGAATGGGAGAGGGCCCTGGACGAGTTCGCAGCCTGCGGGGTGAAGTCACAGGATTGACAGAACCAGGCCTAGAAGGAAGGGTCAGAGCTGGACGTGGAGCTAAAGCGGGAGCTAGAACTGGAAGGCGGGGGTCCGTGCCAGGGACTGGGCCACAGCTGGGTTGGTGCCAGAGGAAAGGGTGGGCGAGGGGCCTGGGGCAGGCGTCGTACCCACCTGCAGCAGGAGCTGCACCATGCTCAGGCTGTTGTTTTCCACGGCGTGGATGAGTGGGGAGCGGCCGCTCTTAATGTCCTGCGGCAGGAGGGAAGGCCTTTGAGTCTATCCAAGCTCTGCCCCAAAGGCCGCCTCTCGCATCCCAACCTCTGCGCTCAATCCCGTTAGACTTCCAGCCGCACCCCCACCCACTCGGGCGTTCTCCCACGCCAGCCCCGCCCCCTTCTTGGCCCCACCCCCCGCACGCGCTTGCTCACCACCGCATCGATGTCCGCGCCGCGCTCCAGCAAGAGCCGCACGGCCTCGGGGCACTCGGTGTTCACTGCCACGTGCAGGGCGGTGAGCCCTGAGGACAGCGAGGGTCAGCTAAAACCTGGGCCTGGGGCTTTGCACCTCCAGAAAGACTCCCGTCCAGCCAGACAGCCCCCACCCTGTGCCCGGCAGGGTGCTCACCGTCGTAATTGCGGGCCTCCAGGTCCACCGAGCCCGGGGCTGCGCTGTCCAGCAGGGCCCGCAGGCACGTTGGGCTGCGGTGCTCACACGCCAGGTGGGCCGCCGTCTGGCCATGGCGGTCCAGTGCCATGGGGCTGGCACCAGCCATCACTAGAAGCCGGACCACAGACGGCAGTGTGGTGATCACAGCCAAGTGTAGCGGAGTCTGGGGAAGAGAGACTGTGAGGAACCTGTGCCCAGCCCTGTGTCCCAGTCCTGCCTCCCTCAGAATTTGAGTCCTGAACCCCAGCTGCAATCTTACTTGGGAACCAGAAATCTGGAGCACCTCCTCTCTCAGACTCAAGAGTCAGGGCCCCCAGCTCTTCCTCCCCTGGGACTCAGTCCAGGCTCCCAGGCCCCCATCCTCACCTGCCGTAGGTTGTTGTAGATATCCAGGTCCCGACCCCCGTGCTGGAAGAGGTTGACCATCCGATGCACAGCTGACAGATTACCCTGCACCACTGCAATATGGAGTGGCCTGGGGGTGGGAGATCACAGGAATTAGGGGCCAGTCACCTGTCACTCCCATACTCTTAGCTAACTCAAATATATGCCATATACTTTGGAAGTATCTCCAGAATGCAACCACTTCTCCCTACCCTCAGTCCGTCTTTCCTGCTTCAGCACCATTATTTCCCTCCTGGACTGTCCCCTCCTCACTGGCCTCCCTGCTTCCACCCCTGCCTGGCTGACTGCCCCCTATGTAGCAGTCAGAGGGACCTTTTTAGAACCTACATTAGGTCATACCTCCTCTGCCAACTTCCTCACTATGGGCCACAGGCCTGCTGGGACCTTATCTCCCCCTCTTCCGTCCCTCTGACTTCATCTGTCCTCTCTCCACACTCTGTTCTGGCCACTGGCCTCTTTGCTATTCCTCAAACATACCAAGCACACCTGTCTCCCCAGGCCTTTGCACTGGCTGTTCCCTCTGCCTGGAACAGTCTTCCCCCATGTATCTGCAGCACTTGCTCCCCATTTGGGCCTCTGCTGAAATGATACAGCTGCAGCTCACTACCCTTTCTCTTCCCTTGCTTAATTTTCCTCCACATCATCACCTGACATTGTACAGTTTAGTTTCCTGTCTGGATCACCCCTGTTAGAATGTCAGCTCCACCAGCGCAGGGCGTTTTGTATGCTTCAGTCACTGCCCAGTACCTAAGACAGTGGCTGATGCTGAGTGGGCTCCAGTAGGCACTGAATTCAGTGCAAACATGCACCAAACAAATGAATCCATCTCAACGATCCCTGGCCATCCTTGAAGCTGATGACCATGTTCCTACTCCTCTCCAGGCCATAGTTCCTCATCTGCGAAATGAGTGGGGATGAACTTGATGTGCCATTCAGGTCTCCGTCAGTCATGACATGATGTATATCACATTCAGTCTCCAACCCAAGAGTATCTATGTGCTGGAAGTTTTGCCCCAAAGAAAAAGGGTCGTTTTGGATGCTGGGATACCCCATTCCAGACTGAAGGACTCGCTCCCCCAGTTTTCAGGAAGGTTAGAGCTCTCAGCTCTCTCTGGGAATTATCCTCCACTGAAATGAGCTGTTGGCCCAGGTCACAAGTGGGAATAGCCACCATCCGATGGCATCCAGTGGCTGGTCAGTGCTGGCACAGAGGGCCCAGGCTTCTGGCCCCAACTCTGAAGGCCACTCCAGCTGCAACATTCCCTGGGGACAGCTAAGGCCCTGTTGAGACCGCACAGGAGCTCAGCTTCTCCCTCTGCCTAGACCTGATTCCTTAATCCTCACATGCATAGATGCGAAGAGCACTTTCCACTGCCAGATAAACCACCTGCTTCCCATGGCCTCCAACCTGGAAGAACCACTTAAGAGCAGAGAGCTGCCTGGGATGAATGACGGTGAGGGGTGGGGGCACACGCCTGGAGGGCACAAAGCTGAGGGCCCTGTACACAGGCCGCACAACCTTCCCTTGACGTCCTTTCACTAGAACAATCACTTTCTCGTCCCCCCACTGCCTGCTCATTAACCAGGCCTTGCCCAGGCAG